>JAJMLL010000034.1:0-92661 GCA_030569655.1 Yamadazyma tallmaniae
TGGGAACTTTGGTTCACCAAAAGACTTCTGCTGTTGCTGCTTTGACCGAAGTTTCATCTGCTGATGAAGCTGAATTGGCCAAGTTGGTTTCTACTGTTAACGCTAACTTCATTGAAAAGTACGAAGACTCCAGAAAGCACTGGGGTGGTGGTATCATGGGTGTCAAGGCTCAAGCCAAGAAGGCTAAGGCTTTGAAGAGAGCTGAAGCTCCATCCAATGTTTAATCTATATAAACTAATTAGATAAATGTAATTTCCTATTAAGTTTTCTATGTATCATTCACTTACTTTGGTGGGGCAGAATGGCCAGTGCCTGCCTTGTTAAATGTAAATCAATACACTTATTCAGTATTGGCTCATCATTACCATAAAATTCCGGGTAACCATTTCTCACTAAAATCCAGCCAATAACATTTCCCACTTTTCTCATTTAAAATACTCAACAACCATGTCATTATTCAAAGATTTAATGGATTTAGTTATCCCAGCTGTCTATGCCGAAGAAGTATGTATCATATCAACTTCTTTTATGTCAACATAACACCAATATGACTTTTTTTTAGAGAAAAGATGTGAAAAAATATAGAATTGTGGTATCGAAACCTATTTTTCAGTGTTACCACCAAAGACATTTCTATTACATAATAGCGTACTAACACCTTTTTAGCCTGAAGAAGAAGAAGTAGTTGAATCTACTGAATCTGAGGAACCAGAAACTGAAGACGCTGAAGAGGAAGCTGAAGAAGAAGACGAAGAAGACGACGAAGACGATGAAGATGAAGACGATGAAGAAGAATTAAAAGACCCATTGGATACCTTGAGTGAAGAATGTGCTGAAACCACTGCCTGTAAACCATTCAACCACCACTTTCACGAATGTATTGAACGTGTAACCAAGGAAATGGAAGAAGAAGACTACGAACACAAAGATTACAAGGAAGACTGTGTTGAAGAATTCTTCCACTTACAACATTGTGTCAACGATTGTGTTGCTCCAAGATTATTTGGTAAATTGAAATAAATTGAGAGATCGAAGTTGTACTCTTCTACCTGGATATAGATGTGTACGCTTCCACACAACCACACTGCATAATTAGAAACCAAAAGTAACTTATTAACTATATACTAGTAATACTATAAATACTGAATTTCTGTGTAGACATAAGTTAATGCAAATTCTAGCCCAAGGGATGAAGAACTCCACATAATTGTGGAGTTGCACTTCTTCAGTTTTAAATAAAATTCTATGAAACAAAGCTTGAACCTAAACCCTATACCTAAGACCCATAACATTTATGTACTATTACCCTAAAAACAAGCCTTTCTACATCTCCATTAAACAGGAATACACATTGTTTTTAACACTTATTCTTAAATCTTGATTACATAACACAATCCTAAGTAACATACATACTGAAAATCTCGAATCTCAAATCTCAAAATCAACCATGACGGACATCACAACTAGTTCCATTGAGAAGTTGTTTCAGACATTATCGATCTCTGAGATACAATCGCTTACATCAAACTACAAGGATGAGGCAGTGCTAGCCAAAACGAAACTTCAAACGCTTGTAAGTGAAAAATACAGAGACTTAATTGACATAACAGACGATATTGGAAAAACCTATGATTTGACTCAGAACTTATCAAAGAGCTTATCTATGCTATCATTTGACAATTCCCATTTTGCAAACTTTGGGAAGACGAACAAGTTCTTAGGAGAAGAAAAAGATAGAATATTACAGCAAAACAGAGAGGCAATAGTCAACATGGTTATTCACGGCCCTCTTCAGGAATTTGACTTACGCTTACGCTCCAACAGGTTGCTTCACCATACCTCATACTATATATACTATGCTAAAGTGTATTACACCATCGAAACAGTTTTCAAAAAAGAAATCGTAAACAATCGGCTACTCAATACTAAGTTCCAACGAATGAAAAACACATTTATTGAGACCTTGAATGAATTGAATGCTTCATACAATGTTCCAGTGAGCTCAGTATACATCTCGGAATCCGACATCTATGTCAAGAAACATCATTTAATCACAGCAGATAGTTCAAACCCAGTGGAAATTATGAACGAATCTATTGATCTCGAAGTTTACAACTATGACTACGAAGAAGCACATGACGAACCTGCAGTACCAGAACCTCCTTTGAGTTCCTTGCCTATAGTAAACTACATCATTGCATACATTATCGTTACCGGAAGTATTACAAGATCAAATACTTTATTTCATTTCCTTGAACTCAGACTTAAGCATTTACAAGCTTTGAAGGAATCTTCTACAAGTCCAGTCCAGAATTTTTCACCTTTGGTGGCCTTAAAGTTTGTGGAAAACACCATGGGATATATCAAGTATTTTGACGGAGAATTAGCTAAACATATGAGATTGAAGTTCGAGATTCCACTTCCATTACAATTTAAATACTCCGTAAGCTTTAGCACAGCTGCATATACCTCAAAGTTAGCACCAGAAGTGTTAAATGAAGTACGTGAAACTGAGCAGTTATTAATACGTCAACTTGGATCTATATTCGAAGAATTGACCCTGAAAACCCCACTTGCAATCCTGATTGATATATTTGTGAACTTTATCGCATCTTTCAAGAAGCTTTCAGAATGGTGCAGTGAAAATGGGTTCAAATCTCTATTGATACCGCATGCCGATTCAGTTGTAAACACATATGTTGCGAGAATAATCAAAGTTTGTGAAGCCAAGTTTCCACCACATTTTGAAGAGCTTGATAGCATTTTGAAACAGGTAAAGCAAGTATTAAAATCTGAAAATTCAGGGCTTGAATCGAAACCACCATTACTATTCACCACTGAATTAGTTAACTTGATCCAAGAAGACCTAAATCAATATTTCGAGACCATTACGACTTCAGCCATGGAGTCCTTTACAGTTGGACCTGTTTACACTGTTTTAGACGACTGGATTGAGAGGTATTTCACCTATAAGGCTATAGTAACTATTCCAGAAAGTTTACCGTCCGAGAGAATACTTCCCTTCGAAAAAACAAGCAACTTAGGAACGCTAGTTAACTTCTTAGGTGACTCCACTGGCCGCAAAATCACTGACAGGTTTTCCAAATTATCTGACAGTGTTTCTGAGGCCATGGGTGAAAAGTTATTGCAATTTATTTCCACTGTGAATGCTCTCATTAGAGATTCTATACAGAAAGACGAAGTATCTGAAGTGTATTTCTTACTTACAACTTTGGCTATAGTACACCAGAAGCTTAGTGCTAAAGGGTTTACTGCAGTAGATGAACAGATATTTGAAGCTGCAGGTGAGACCTTCGAATATATCTTCAAAAAGATTCCTGAGTCATTCTTTGATCAGATAGAAGCAATCATAATTGCTGTTATGAATGAAAAGGAACCTGCCGATGCCGATTCGGTTTCAGTTTCGTTGAAATTGTCCACCTTGATGTATAATTTGAGTACCCAAATATTGAATCCTAGTGGAAAGATCGAGGAGCACTATATATTTGGAGCATCATTTAGCGACACCAAATTCCAAGAGCTTTTCTGTTTGACCAAAAAGAAGTGGCTTATTCAGTTGATTGATAAAATCTACAAGATTATTGCCGAAGCAAACAAAACTAAAAATGAAGCAGTAGAAAAATCACCTGCATTACGACTTTACGCCAATATCAGCTTCCTAACATGTTTTGCTCAAATACCAGTTGACGCTAAACTACCTGCCTTCAGTGAATCTAGTGAAATCGATTTGATAGAGATAGAACACAAAGTCAAAGAATTCTACAATACTTGTAGGAATACTTACTTTCCATTAAATGCATAAATATCAATATAAATAAATTTTCGATCCTGTAGCTGTCAATTGTTTGATGACTCTAATTGTCTCAGGAATATCCCATATATTCTGACCTTTTTTGTCCAAGTACGAATTGTCTAGTATCAATATCTTGATCTCTTCTGGTTTCAAACTGGATTCTTCATGAGCCAAAACTTTCTGTAATCTTCCCGGTGTACAACATAACATTCTGGACTCAGTTTTACTCAACAACTTCATGTCCACATCTATTTTGTTCTTATTTATGAGCTTCAAAGATGAACCTGCAAGGTCTCTCGTAGCACGATGGATATCACAAGCACGAATAGCAGACATAGAGATAACTGCTATGTACTTCTTTTCATCATTATTCTTGGACTTTTTCTTTTCTTTTTTGCTTGGAAGCATGTTGCTGAATCTTGCATTGACAAATGTCGATAATCCATCCAAGTTTCTCTTACCATCAATGTCTGCTGTGGATCTGACATCGCTTTTGGAGATATACAAATCTGATAATTCAAGGCTGGTCATTTTTTTATTTTTCTGACTTACAATCTGATTAATGTAATCAGCAATAACATCTGTAGATTCTTCTGTAGATATCTTTTTCTTACTTTCAAGGTCCATTTCCATTTTAAGCTTCTTCTTTTCTTTAAGTTTGGAGCTGGTGGCCTTTCTCTTTTTCCTTTCCGGTCCTTCTTCATTTTCTTCCAAATTTTCACTCACGGGTTCTTCAACTGCCCCTTCTTCTTGGCTGTCGAATTCCAAGTCGTATACAAGACCGTCGTCCAAGTCATCTGCTGCAGTACTCATTTTGAAGATGCGATGAGATTATGATCTTTAAGAGTGCGAAAATTATCATCAATGCTAAAGCGATTAGTAGATATAAAATGGCAACTAAAGCCGTTGGTTCATCGCAGATCCATAGTTCTAAACGCTGAACTAGAACGCAAACTTGCTAATGTAGAATTTCACCCAGTTGTTGTGGTCGGAGGAGGTCATGCTGGCTGTGAAGCTGCTACAGGTTCAGCTAGAGCGGGTGCAAAAACTACCTTGATTACACCAGATAAATCCAAAATAGGAACAGCATCATGTAACCCGTCGATGGGTGGAGTTGGTAAGGGTACATTGATACGTGAGGTTGATGCTTTGGATGGGGTTGCTGGTAAGGTTACAGATAAAGCAGGAATTCATTTCAAGATATTAAATGCCCTGAAAGGACCAGCAGTGCATGGACCAAGGGCTCAGATTGATAGAAAGATATATCTACAGGAAATGCAGAATGTAATAGAAAACTACCCTAATTTAGAGGTTCTAGAGGCAAAAGTAGACGATATTATCATAGATCGTAAACCAAACGCAGATTCCACAGGAAGAAGTTATGGGAAAGTCAAGGGCCTAATACTATCTGATGGAAGAGTGATTGGATGCTCCAAGGTGGTTATTACTACTGGTACATTCCTTGGAGGAGAGATTCATATTGGTCTCAAGGCATATCCATCTGGAAGAATGGGTGAGGAAGCAACCTTTGGATTATCTCAAACTCTTGATAGTGCAGGCTTCAGGCTTGGAAGATTAAAAACAGGTACTCCCCCACGTCTTCTTTCATCTACTATTGATTACTCAGGACTTGAGATTCAACCGTCCGACTTTCCACCACAACCAATGTCAATGATGAATGATTCAGTTTCCAATGAACACCAATTGGTTAATTGCCATCAAACCAATACCACTGCAGAGATCCACAAGATTATTGCTGACAATTTGGACAAGTCTATACATATAAGAGAGACAGTCAAAGGACCTCGTTATTGTCCTTCAATCGAATCTAAGGTGATCAAATTTCCTCATAAGACTTCTCATACCATTTGGTTAGAACCAGAAGGCTTAGATACTGATCTTGTGTATCCAAATGGGATCTCATGCACTATGCCAGAAGAAATACAAGAACAAATTGTGAAATTAATTCCAGGATGTGAAAATGTAGTTATGATTCAACCTGGTTATGGTGTTGAATATGATTATGTTGATCCGAGAGAACTTGATGTTACTTTGAAAACCAAATTGGTGGATGGTTTATACCTTGCAGGACAGATTAACGGAACTACTGGATACGAAGAAGCCGCTTCCCAAGGATGTGTAGCCGGGATCAATGCTGGATTGGCCTACTTGGAGAAGGAACCATTGATAATAAAACGTAGTGATGGGTACTTGGGAGTATTGATCGATGATTTAATTACAAAAGGAGTAGAAGAGCCATATAGAATGTTTACTTCTAGATCAGAATTCAGAATTTCTATTAGGTCTGACAATGCTGATACCAGATTGACAGAAATGGCCTACAAATTAGGAGTTGTAGGAGAAGAAAGATACCAAAAGTTTTCTTCAGATATGAAACAGTTCAACCAAATCAAAGAACATCTTTCAAACCTCATTTTGTCGGGTTCCAGATGGGCACCAGCTCTTAAAGGGTTGGAATCTGATGTCAACCAAAGAACACCCGTAGATGGATGGAAATTGCTATCTTATAAAGGTGTTTCCATGGATGATTTTCTTCCTAATATGGATAAATTCACGGAGTCTGTTCCGAGTTTTTATCAAGGGTTAACCACAAGAGTTAAGAACAAGCTTGATGTTGAAAGTACATATGCACCATGGATGAAGAAGGAAAGAGCACATCTCAGAGCTTATGAAGCAGACGAGGACTTGCTCCTCCCAATAAACTATACTTATTCCAACGAGGGCAATGTTAAAATTTCATACGAAGTGTGTCACCTATTAAATACCATACAGCCTCTGACGATAGGGCAAGCAAGGAGAATCCAAGGTGTGACACCAGCTGCTATTTTCGAACTCTATAAGTTAGTTAAGAGCAACCAAGCTGAATTAGCTGCCCAGAGAGAAATACCAGCCTGAGAGCAAACTATACCTGTACATACTTATACACTATTATACATATTAATCATTATCACTATCACTAAATTGTTCCAAATACCTTGCTGAGTGTCTTTTTGTAGCCAAGTTCCTGGAAGATAATTGCGTGGAAGTATTAGCAACATTACTTTTCTCATTATCATTATCATTATTATTCCCCTTGTCATCAGTTGCTTTAATAAAAGACTTCGGAAAAAAAGAATTCTTCATACTGTTATCTAATGCCATTAGCATCTCCAACGGTAAATGGTTTTGGGCTATTTTGGAGAATGCTTTCAAGCCCCCATTTCTCAGGCCATCAGGATTCGGGAACTTTAAACGGTTCATATAAAGCAAAACATCCTTCATGTTTATCAAAGATCCCTTTCCTTGTGTTCTATGGGATGCATACGCTTCCAAGTCACCCATCAAGTTCTTGAGGAATATATCAGATTGTTCATGAATGAATTCATAAGCGCCAGCCTCAATCTTCAGAGGTTTCGTGGAATCACCATTTGATCTATTAAGCACTTTCACCAAATCTTTAACTAGTTTTGAAGGTAAGCCAGTAGCAGCTGTTGGTGCTCGTTTCTTGGAGGTGACTACTCGAGGGACTTCTTCTAATGCATGTGTGGAAGCGAGGACTGGTTGTAGAAATTCATTGCTATTATTCCCAGGTTCCACAGTGAATTCTTCCTGAATAAGATTACCTTCTGATTCACTAGGAGTTGCGTTAGAATCAGGGGTTAATAATCCGTCATCTGCTGCAACATTATTGTCATCCTCGAAACGGATTTCCTCTTCATCTGGATTTAAGTTTTCTGGGATTATTTGCTCTTGAATAACGGGTTCTACTTCCTGTGGAAGCTCTGCAGATTTAATTTCACCTGATTGCATTCCGGTTTCCAGGGCTAAGCTGCTAGGGTCAAATTGATCTGTTCGGATTTGTTCATTAGAATTAGCAGCTTTTCTAATCTTTGGACTTCCGCCTTCAACCACACCATCCAAAACATCAACAGGTCTTTTTCTACGACTTGCTTGGGCAGCAAGAATTCTCTCCAAATATGAAAACGACTTGGGTTGTTTATCAGCCTGTTCTAAAAACGGATTGTTTACTTGTGGTTGGTAAGGAGGAGGATCTTCAAATGATAGGCTATCCGAGGAGTCTCTTGGGGATCCCAACATTTTATCGTCCGTATCTGAAGGTAATAGAAGACTTTGGTCACCTTTGATCTCACCCTGATATATTTGATTGTGTAATTTCTGTTCTCTGGCTAATAAGATTTCATTCTCGTTCATTACAACCTCACAGAAATACTTTAGAAAGTCCATTGTGATGGGTCCACTGTATTCAGTGTTGAAGACCGGCATTCCATTGGCCTCGTATATCACAGAAGACCGTCGTCTGTTAACAGAATATGGACTTTTACCAGATGGAGGAGTAAGTGTGAGTCTATTAGGAAGCAAATTTGGAGTCGAGGGTCTTGACCTGAATCTTAAGGACAGTCGTGGAGTGGAGGTAAGCAGTGCTTTTCTTCTTTTGATGGAATCAGGACCATTGGAATCCCATTCTTTTTGGATCTGTACTAAACTAGTACTAGGAAGTGGTATTTTATGGCCATTATACAATGGTTGAGAAAAGCTAGTGGCTTCGACCACCACCGGAACACTCCTTATAGGAGTAGAAGGTTCTGTGTGGCTTTTACCCTCCTCCATGGATATTCTGTGAAGATTATACAACCAAAAGTGTTTTGTTTGTGATAAAAACTAAAACCAGTGGTGCGAAACAATTCCAATTATGGTTCTGGCAGAGGTGGAAGGAAATCTTCTTACAGCATTAATTTCTGGTACCAGTGCAGCTGCACTCACGGGAACACTCACATACCCATTAGATTTCCTCAAAACAGCAAGTCAGCTTAATAACCCAGCGGCATTAGCCAAATTTAAAATCCCATCGAATGCTCCTCATTCTCTCAGCCAATTGCTCAAAGGTGGAAGTGCATTGGTCACAGGAAACATTTTAAAGAACTCGGCCAGAATCATTCTGTACCACTGGCTGTCCAACTTCATGGCTCTTGAGGTCCTCGATGACAACGGCCATCAGACAATGAAGACTACCGCACCTCGAATTGTCATTGCTGGAATTATGAGTGGTGCGTTGGAAACTCTTTGGATGATACCTTTTGAAAACATAAAAATCACCATGATCCAGAACATGCTACTCCACAACGAGATCCTGAGATGTCAGAAGGAGGGATTGAAGGTGGATGTGACTGGGTTTAGCATGCCGGAAAAACATCATAAACCACCTCAGAATGTGTTTGCTAAATCCTACATCTCGCCGCACGCATATTACACCAGCGACATTTTGGCCCAGTTTAAAGGTGCAAGTGTGTCCCGATTCCAGTCAGGCTACAACCACAAGGTTTCAAAGAAGGATGCCATAAGGCAACAATACAACAAGAACCCGTCTTTGACGTTTATTGGAGCAATAAAGGAAATATACATGGTGAAGGGATTGAGAGGGTTTGCTTATGGAGGTTTCATCACCTTTGTTCGTCAGGGAGCTACTTCCTCGATCTGGCTCTCTACCTACAACTGGACCAAGCAATTGTACTTGCCTCATAACACAACCCACGGCGGTTGGTTTTCAGAGAGCTTCACTTTCCTTCAACTGCTAGGACTCCAGTTGGTTGCAAGTACAGCTGTGATTGGAATAACACAGCCTATCGATATTGTCAAGTCACATATGCAGCTGAAAAACGCCCACAGAGCATATAAGGACTCTCTAAACACGGCATACCGCATAGTGGTGGAAAATGGTATCACTGCGTTGTACAGAGGGGCCCTTCCCAGAGGAATAAAGGTGCTAGTTAGTGGGGGCTTGAGTGCCAACTTCTATGGCTACTTTGAGAAGCTTTTTACTCAAGCCAGTAGCAAGACCGTATTCAGCAGTGACTAGTGTATATATATAGATGCTTTGTTAATATCAAGTTTTGCAGCTATTTTGCAGCCACTAAACCTGCAGCTTGTACGTCTATTCTACATTTTTCTACACAGACAGCTCCAAATAAACCGGAAGCAAAGTCTCGCCAGATTTGTGCACCACTCCATTGAATTTCTGGCATAATAACCCTCCACTAGTACTAGGCTGGCTAAAGGCTACCGTTCTTTTGGATAACCGCATTCCATGAATACTATGATCTAGCACACAATTCAACAATTGCAATGCTATTCCGTGTCTTCTCCAATTGGGAGCCGACCATATTCGAGAGATTCCTATTTTGATTGCAAACGTCTGGTTTTGTACCACCTGTTGTGATTTTAGTAGCATCCACATTCCTTTGGTCACTTTTTCAGTGGTTACAATGGCCACAACTCTGCTATTAACCACAGCCAAAAACGCCTTGCACTCTATTTGACTCTTATCCATCCAGTGGTCGGATCCAGGTGCTGCATTGAGTTCTTGGTTCACCATTTGTAGGATTTCTTTAACCCGTTCAACCTGCGACTCCAGGTGTTTATTTACAGTTATAATCCTGACCTTAGTCTTTTTAATCACCCATTCTTTCAATGCTTGGGATTTAAAGTTCCACAAGGCTCCATTTATAAACGTATTGTGGTATGATTTGTGCAGCTCCAGGTCTTTTTTCATAGTTACGTAATATGTCATTCCACACACATCACAACATTTGGTTTTCGAGTCTGAAGCAAATGTTAATACTGACTGCTTTTTTCTCTTTGTTTTCGTATTCGCTCCACCAGTTATGTTACCATTACCACCTCCTTCACCATTCTCTACCTCGTTTGGCCTCACAAGGTCTCCTATTTTCCTCTTCATCGTACAAGTCGTTTAAGTTCTCATTTCCCCGGACTGCGAAATTATTGTCATGTCTTCAAACTACGCTAACTTACTTCCAGCTAATGCAAAGTGGAAACAACAAGTCACGGAATATTTGTCAGAAGATGTCCCATCTTTTGACTTCGGTGGGTTTGTAGTTGGTACTAAAAAGGAAACTGCCACCCTTTTGATGAAACAGGCAGGTGTGATCTCTGGAATTCCATTCGCTCAAGAGGTGTTCGACCAATGTGAATTGAATGTCGAATGGCACTACCGAGAAGGCCAGCATATCACTGAACAAGAATTGGCCGCTCATAATGGAAAACTTTTGGTAGCTACAGTAACCGGTGCAGCCAATAAAATCTTGTTGAGTGAGAGAACTGCCTTGAATTTGTTAGCTAGATCTTCTGGTATCGCTACTCAGTCCTACAGAACCAAGCTGTTGGCTGACAAAGCGGGATACACAGGAATCATTGCCGGTACCAGAAAAACCACTCCAGGTTTAAGACTTTTGGAAAAATACTCCATGTTGGTTGGTGGTGTTGATACGCATAGATACGACTTGAGCTCTATGGTAATGTTGAAAGATAACCACATTACTTCTACTGGAAGTATCACCAAGGCGGTTGCATCTGCCAGATCTGTTTGTGGTTTTGCTGTGAAGATTGAAGTTGAAGTCAGCAGTGAAGAGGATGCCAGAGAAGCCATTGACGCCGGTGCTGATGTGATTATGTTGGATAACTTCAATGGTCCTGAATTGCAAATAGCAGCCCAGAACTTGAAGAAAAGCTACGAAGGAAAGGATAAGTCTTTTCTTTTGGAATGCTCTGGTGGTTTGACTTTACAGAACTTGGGTTCGTATTTGTGCAATGACATTGATATCTACTCCACTTCCTCCATTCACCAGGGTACTGGTATTATTGACTTTTCTTTGAAAATCAAGTCCTAGAATCTTTATCAATATATATATTATCCTACCCATTTCCCCATTATCTGTAATAAGGCCATTTTTGGTTATCGTATGGACGACGTGCTTTTCAACTCAATGCTCTGAAAACCAGTATTGAATCCTATTACGTTGGCAGCATTGCTCAAGTATTTGGCTATATTCTTATCCATGGGCGGTTCTGCTTCTTCGTTCTCTGTGACATCCTCGTGGGTTGTGTTCTGAGGATTGCTGGTGATATTGTAGTTATGTTTTAGGAAATCATAAGTAGAAAGCAGCTGGTTATTCAACAGAAGTCCAGAAGTACTTATGGCACTAGTTAAGCTCAAATCTTTCAAAATCTCTTCGTTGCTTAAAGATTGGTTGATATTCGTAATGTGGTGGTTGTTCAAATGAAACGTTTTCTTTCCAAAACATTTCAAGGCTCTCACATGAGTATCTTTACCATCCTGGTGGTTGGCTAATATTATCAATTTCACCATGAAACACTTCAAAACCCCATCATTTCGGATTCCATTGAATATAATATGCGACCACCCTACTGGTTTGTTGAAGTTGACAGTGCAAACTTCACTTAAATCCCAACCATCAGATGATCCTGCCATGATTTTGATCTTGGATGGAGTATACGACTCATCAAGGTTGTAATTTGTGAAAATAGATATTCTTTCAAGAGAAACCTTTTTGGAAAATTGAATGGTTATTGAATGTGGATGACTTAATTGATTATTCGTAATTCCTCCATTATTATTGGAATTGGCATTATTGGAGCCATTGCTTCCATCACTTTGCCAATAAGAATCCGGAGAATCATCCCGTAGTTGATTTATGCTAAATCCTTGCTTGCAAGATGACAATTTCCAGTTAGCTAGAGGAGACAAATCCAAAAGCTTTAAAGATTCCAATTCTTCCAATCCTTTGGAATAATACACCCGTTGGATTTGCTCGGCAGATGGTTGATCTCCACCAACAATATCAGACCTGTTATCCTCACCTTCCAGGATATTTTCCTCATTTGTTGAACCTGGATTGTATTCTTCATTGTCGTTCAAAAAAGGCCTGGCTCTTTCTGCAGCATTAGCAGACGTTATGGAGTCGATTATTTCCGACTGGGAAATGGAGCTTTGGGTCTGGATCTGGTGGGATGTCTCATCATTGCCATCAGAGAAGCTGTGCCCATTTCTGGTTTGATCCCAGCTTGAGTTCATTACACAATCGCGTTTTACATTTAATCCAAATATGGAAAGATAAATATGAGATGAATTACGAAAGCATTTGAGAAGTGAATATATAAAATATGACAGTTTAAGTTTCCAAATATACAGATTACAACGGCAAGGCTTCGCTTTGATCCTCTTTGAGTTCTTGTTTAGCAACTTCTTTGGCTTCGGCTTTGGTTTCTTCTGCTTTGGTTTCTTCAACTTCTTCTCGGAGTTCTTCGTTAGCTTTTATTTCAGTGTCGTCTTGCATCTCTTCTTTAGCTTCTTCTTTAGCTTCTTCTTTGGCTTCTTCTTTTTCTTCCACTTTATCGTCAATAATAGTTTCCTTTGGCAAATTCACCTTACTAGAACTATCAACACTTATCAAATTACTGCTTGGTAAGTCAGTGGTAGAATTTGCAGCTGATCTTGCAGGGCTGTTAATCTTACTATTCAAAGCAGACCTTCTTGGACTAGGTACTGCCTGTTGTGGAACAAACGATGTCAAAAATTTGTCAACATTGGTGATTCCATATTTTTTCAAGGTTCTTCTCTTCAAAACCTCAAAATAAGTCAAAGGTATACCAACCTTACCGAATTCCTTTTCCTTATCCCAGAAGACTAATTCACCTTGCCCCTCGTCCTCATCACCTATGATATAGTCATCGTCATTTCTGGTACTTTCCAAGTATCCATAGGAAGTGTCAATGTCAGTTTGATCAATCTTGAAGTTTCCATTTTCCAAATCACTAACGTAGTTGAACATGAATTCTTGCAAGTTTGACGCAACAACCAACTTAGTATCATAGTCTCTTCCAAACACAATAATCTGACCCCAAGTACCTTGTGGACCTGGCGCTAAATCAACAGCAATTTGGTTCCCAACATCATCCTTGATAATTGGTAACCACCCTCTATGAGAGTACACTGGTTGGATAGAGTTTGGGGGTATGGATCTCTGGTTGGCAATGTAACTATTACTTAATTTCAATTGGCTTAATTGTTTTTGGGTGTCTTCAACCGACGATGAACCTTCTTCACCAGACCCAATCTGAATTTTAGGTGTTTTCAAGTCTCTTTCATTTGCTGATTCTTGTTGTTGTATCATGTATTTCTGTTTTTCGACTCTTTCTGCCACTCTCAACCAAATGGCATGTTCTTCGACTATACTTTCCAAGTCCAAAAGTTTCAATCCCATAATCAAACCAGTTGGTTTGCCGCCTCTAAATTGACCATCGTGTCTTTTGAAGAATTGTCTGAACTCGGTTGGTAATCCTCCACACTTCAAGTCGTTTTCGAATTCATTCAAATCAGCAGTAGTGACTCCATCATTAATATTGTCTCCCAATTCAGGATACTCATCATCCAACCAGGCCTCAAATCTGTCCCACAAAGAATCAATAGAAGGCAAAGGAGGTTGTCCGTCTCTATTCAAGCTCTGCAATTGCAAGTCTGAGCCGTTCAAGTTGGTGTTAGAAGACCTTAAACCTGGTCTGTAGTTAGTGAAACCCACTGGTCTAGATTCGTTCAATGAAACGCTGGATCCGTTATTTAACTCGTTCAAATTAGTACGAGACGAGTTTCCAATCAAATTGTTCTCGCTATTGATAGCTGAGTTTCTGTATGGGGAGTCATAGGAGGCGTAGTGGTCATCAGTAGTGATGGAATGGAAAAATGCCTTTACTTCGTCAAATATTCCCATGATGCTTGGTGTAGTCTTCTTTCAGGAATCTTCAAGAGTTGGAACCTTTCAAACGCTGCTGCAATGCTAACTAGCTGACTTGACTGTAAAATGTATGTTGTTTCAAGGGTGCTTGAGTAATACTGGAAGTCAGTCAACAAATTTAATTCACCGCGCCTGACCTGCGCGTATTTACCAGTAATTTTGTGTCGGTTTTATTGTAGACGAGTGTATAATTCCAAGCAGTTGTATACATTAAAAAGGCTAGTTTATCACCAGGAAATGGGTATTTTTATTTTCAATGTCTTGGGTAAACGATAATATGAACTTGGAAGGGGTTTTGTTAGCTAAAAAGCAATTTAAATTTAGAGGAGTGTAGTTCGAGTTGGCTGGTCAAACTCTCTACTAGTAGATTAATAGAGCAGCTCTTATTTGAATTTTGACATATAAATACTGTGGAATACTTCTTATTTGAATTTTGACATAGAAATATTCAAGAATACGTTTCAAGAGTTTATTCCCCAGTGTCTAATGTATACCACTAATGTCTATAATGCACCTAAACATTAAGATTAAGCACACGGTTGGACTCCAAGTACTCTCCAAGATGTTGACCGAAGAACTCGTACAAAAGTTCACGGTGTTCGCTGAAATTCAAATCGGTAATGGCATCACTTAACTTCACTATCTCATAGTTCAACTCCTCGCCTATCTTAGAGTCCTGGTGGTAGTTCTTGGACTTCAAAACTTTGGATCTAACAAAATGAGCAGTAGTTGGAATCTTCCCACTGGCTCTTTCACTGATCAACAATAAGTATTTTTGCAATCTGAGCAACTTGGCTGCAAGTTTGGTAGATTCACAATGATCCAGGTTTTTTGGAATCAAGTCTGTAGCAACGTATTTGATCACAAGTCTGAGTAAACCTGGAAACTTGCTGTTTCCATTGAAGATTTCATTCATGGTGTACTTACAAGTGTTGTTCACACATGGAATGTGCTCATCAGTAGAATCACACCTGCCCTTGATAACTCCGGATCCGTTGATGTAGCCGTTTTTGTAGACGCTGGAATCATTTCCCTTGTTGATGAACCTGTCAAACCACGACAAGTCGAATCCAACGAAGTCTTCGTTATCTAATTCCCAATGAGTAAAGTTTTTGAACCAGAATTTGTCTTTCAAAACAGAATCCACCTTATGACTGGTTTCCATATTTTCATCTATTTTCAGGATGGGAATATAGAAGTTGGGCCTGAATTTTAGTAGAGCACGGGACAACAATATTATGAACGACGAGTATGCAGCGTTCTCAAAGTCAGTTAACTGGATTTCAGTTGGTCTGAACTCAACTCTCCATCCAGGCTTGGTGGATAAATCAATTGGGGTGTTATTTTCGTCCATCTGTGGATACAACGAAGGTGGTTTGAATCTTAAGGTTTGCCAGTTGGTGGATTGGATGTTTTCAAAGTGGTCATTTTCTAAACTGTTATCCTGGTCCACCCTTTCGCTGAAAATAACCAATGGGTCTCTGATGAACAAATGACTAAAATGCTTACACAAAACAGGGTCGAATCCGTGTTTTTCCAATTTATAGTAGACAGATGAATTGATAGGCGAGTAGATGTCATTATACTTCTCATCAATAGTAGCATCGTTGGTCAAGTAGTTGTCAATAGAAGCATATCTTGATTTGGGAATCTTCTGCAATGGTTTTCCATCTCTGGTTTTGACTGAAGTATCACCAAGCTCATTGATAATCTTATCCCCGTTGATACCCTTACCACCACCTAACTTGTTCAAATGCAATTTAATGTTTTCGTCTACATCCAAGCCTCCAAAGTAATCATAGTTAGGGTATGGATCAATGTCTTTTTCCATAAAGGTTCTGTCATCCACGGCCCCACTGATAACATTCCACCTCACATCCTGATCTACCAAATAACCCTTAAACATAGGTGCAGCAGCACTCAAACTAAGCAAGAGCGGAGTAATTGGAGCCAACATATCATAAAGAAGTCTAGATTCTTCAAGATTCTTCAACTGCATGGTGGTTTGCAAACAGGAGGAGCCCATTCCAAACCCCATGGAATCTAAGTAAACATGGCCTGGTTTGGAAGCATACTTGTATTCCTGATCGCTTTCAAAAAGGTCACGTTCCTGTAAACTTTCATCAAGCAATTTGGTGTTTGTGTCAGGATAAATAGGCAAGTTCATGACAACTTTACAACCTCTTCTTTTTCTGATATTTGCAGTCAAAGTAGGAAATCTAGCATGTCTGTTAATGATTTCATCTGGAAGAAACATCGACTGAGAAGCAGGTCCAATAGGCTTAGCAACTGGATTGGTGAAGTTAGGACATCCCATTCTTGGAAAAGCAGTCAACGTCAAAAGTTTCACATCGTTTGGCAATTGCGCCTGAGAAATCTCTCTCCTGTCTATCATATTTTGCTCGATTTTCACGTAATCATACAAGTCATCACCCACGAAAGGCTGCAAAGGTGTGGCCTCTATCATGTATCTACCATATTCCGGATGAAAAGAAACATTTTTGGCTACGACTTCCTTATATGCTTTAAACGTCGGATCGTTTAAATCGTCTAAAATATAGTCCTTGTCAATTGATAAAGTGGCCTTCTTGGACTTATCGTCAACATGAACCATCATATACTCTACTTCATCACCCCAGTAGAATTTGTCGTTCTCTCTGGCTTTGTGTTGAGCAAAAATGTTGATCAACTGAGTGATTCCGTTTGCTCTAACGTGCTCATTATGCTTCTTGGAAGTGTGCCAGTCCAAAGGAGTTCCTAAAGATAACAAACCCATGGCGTGCTAGTAGAGTTTCTGCAATCTGAATGCTGAAATCTTATCAGAAATCGGTTCACAAAAAGAAAAATTTGCGAAGAGAAACTCGATTATTAATCAGAATCTATTTTGTAGGTTTGACATACAAAATGGAAATTAGAAGTGGTTTGGACTGGGTGTTCGGTTTGAGATACAAAAAGTACTTCATGGATGAAACTGAGGCTTATTTATGAGTTTTTGTGAAATTTAGGTTGGATATAACATTTATGTAAAACTGTGTAGCCTTGCCAAAACCCGTTGAAAAGCTTAAAATACAATACCAGGATTTCACTGCAAAAAGCCTCGGATTTGCAGTGTATGATCAGACGTTTCCAAAACACAGACTCCAAAAGCAGACCACAAATACGACCTTGTTGATGCTTCATATCACGTGATCATATCGCGGAAGCATTTACTACTTCAGGTAATTCCGTTGATAAGACATGCTCATTTATTTCAAGCTACAAACTAGTACACGGATTCAATGTTAGAAACAACACAACCCTCGTCGTTCTCAGACTTCTTCTCCACCAACTTACCAATGACTATTCCTTCTTCATTGTTTTCTTTCATTGATTGCATCACTGCGTCAACATTACTCTCGTCCACAATCAAAACCATACCAATACCCAAGTTGAAAGTCTTCAAGATATCCTTGTGTGGAATGTTACCCAACTTACCAAACCACTTGAATATTTCAGGAACTTCCCAAGTGTTGATATCGATTTGTGCCTGCAAATTGTTTGGCAAAGCCCTTGGAATGTTTTCAACCAAACCTCCACCAGTGATGTGGGACAAACCCAACAACAAATCTTTTTTGATGGCAGGCAAAAGTTGCTTGACGTATATCTTAGTAGGAACCAAAATCTCTTCACCAATAGTTTTACCAGAAGTGGAGAAAGGTGCTGGAGAAGTGTAGTCGTATTCAGAGGTTTCAATCAAGTGTCTGACCAAACTGTAACCATTGGAATGAACACCGTTAGATTTCAAACCAATCAAGACATTACCAGCCTTCATGCTCTCAATCTTAGGTAACATCTTGCTCTTAATAACAGCTCCAACAGCAGTACCGTTGGTATCATAGTGGCCTGGAGCATACATTCCTGGCATTTCACTTGTTTCACCTCCGACCAAGGCACATCCAGCTTGAATACAACCGTCAGCAACACCGGTAACAAAGTCTTTGGCTATGTTGATATCTAACTTACCAATGGCAAAGTAGTCCAAAAACATTAAAGGTTCAGCACCTTGAACAACCAAATCATTGACGTTCATAGCAACCAAGTCAATACCAACGGTGTTGTGAATGTTCATGATCTGGGCAACTCTCAATTTGGTTCCAACACCATCAGTGGCACCCACCAATAAGGTTTCTTTGGTATCATAGCCAGCCTTTGACAAGTCAAATAAACCACCAAAACCACCGATTTCAGAATCGGCACCTGGTCTGGCAGTAGACTTAACCTTAGCTTTGATTTCTTCCACCAACAAGTTACCATTGTCAACAGAAACACCAGCTTCAGCATAGGTGACACCGCCAACTTTCCCAGCATCTCTGAAAGCCCTGTGAGCAATATCCTTTCTATTGTATTTGTCTTTGAATTCAACGTAGTCGACACCGACGTAAGCCTTATCAACAGATTCCTTCAAGGAAGAAGCAATGGCAGTAGCAGCAATAACTCTTCCACCAGCAGTGACAACCTTACCGTCTTTAGTAGCAGTACCAGCGTGGAAAATGTAAGTATCAGCTGGCAAATCAGATTTGATAGTAATCTCATCATTCTTGTTGTAGCTTTCAGGGTATCCACCTGCAGCCATAACAACGGTTGTGGAGAACATGTTAGGTTGAAGTTCAACTTTGACGGAATCTAATCTGTGTTCAGCACATGCTAACATGACTTGAGCCAAGTCAGTGTCCTTAGATAACAAAGGCAAAACAGTCTGAGTCTCTGGATCACCGAATCTGACATTGTATTCCAAAACCTTTGGTTCCTTAGTAGGACTCAACATGATTCCAGTGAATAAAACACCACACATAGGATAACCATCTTTTCTCATACCATCGATAGTTGGCTTAATAACCTGTTGGTTGATTTTCTTCAACACAGAGTCAGTAGCGATTGGTGCTGGAGCGTAAGCACCCATACCACCGGTGTTTAAACCCTTATCACCATCACCAATTCTCTTGTGGTCCTGAGCAGCTGGCAAATTGAAAAACAGGTAACCATCTGTGATTGTCAAAATAGACAACTCGTCACCTTCCAAGTACTCTTCAATGACAATTTCGTCACCAGCAGCACCAAAGTTTTTATCAACCATGATTTCGTTTAATCCTTGTAAGGCCTCTTCCTTTGTTTCAGGAATCAAGACTCCTTTTCCAGCAGCAATTCCATCAGCCTTCAAGACGATCTTATAATCAACCAGTTCAATATGTTTCTTAGCTTCTTCTACAGAGGTAAAGTTTTTGAATCTAGCAGTAGGAATGTTATGTTTGTCCATAAAAACCTTGGAAAACGCTTTGGACCCTTCCATGACTGCAGCCTTTGCAGAAGGACCAAAAACAGGAATTCCAACCGAGGTAAAAACAGTGGTGATACCGTCAACCAAAGGCTGTTCTGGACCAGGAATCACCAAACCAATGTTCTTTTCCTTAGCAAAAGCCTGCAATTTTTCAAAGTCCTTTGGAGAACCACTCAACTGTGGTACATTCTCCACTTTTTCACCAAAAGTTCCCCCGTTTCCTGGAGCAACGTAGATCTTGGAAACACTGGCAGACTGGCTCAACTTCCACACAATGGCATGTTCTCTGCCCCCGTTACCGACAACAAGGATGTTCAAGCTCATTTTATTAGTATAATTAATTTTTGACTCAGATGCGATGAGAAAAATTTACTATGTACATATTAATTGAGTATACAAAAATATCGGAGTATACAAAATACACGATATAGTTTAGATGATTAAATAGCAACGTCACCCTCACCAATGATACCGTCGAAGCTGTAGTCCTCGTCACTTGGAAGCTTTACCACATGTCCAGAGTGGTCAAGTGGGGTGTACAAGTAGTAAGCTAACAAACTGTTAACTACAGCTCTAGTTTTAGATTCGCTCAATGATGAACCCACGCCTTCTCCAAGCTTGTGGTTTCCTACAAATACACCAGTGACAAAGATGGCATGGTTGGATAACCTACCTGTTTCAGCTATTAATCTCACAGAGATTGGTTCTGTCAAATTCATCTTTTCACATATTCTGGTTAACTCTCTGCTAGGTTGGCTGAAATGGAACATGGATTCGTATTCGATTTTTCTAGCCAAAATGTGGTTATTGATAAACTCCTTGGCAGCATCCTCGCCGCAGTGAGTGTACAAGCCTCCAATGATAGATCTGACTGCAGAAGCGTAGGCATCAGCTTCATTGGACACGAACTTATTACCACGAATGGTCTTTTGTTCAGACTCCGTCAATTCAACCACTCCGTTTTCACTAATCTTTGTTTTTTGCTTGTCTTCTAAGTATCTTAATCTACCGTATTTCAAAGCCTCTGGTTCTTGGGATAAGTGCTTGTCCAAGTTTGAAGATAAATCCTGCTCAATACCCCAAGACTTTCCTACTTCGTGCAATGTCTGTACTCCGATGTAGGAGTTGATTACTTCGTTAAAAACTGGAATAGGCAATCTAGGGTGTCTCAATAGCAAGTGTTCACTCACATAATACGTTAACAAGGTTTTACCCAAGGTATTCAAACCAAAGTTGTTAGCCAACCCTTCGTTCTTGATCAAATTTAATGCCTGAGATAATGTGGAATGTTGGTATTTGGAAGGCAAGTTCAATCTGTTGTGCAAAGCCACCAATAATGGAGACAGTTGTGCTGTAGATTCCGGCAACTTGTGGGTGAATCTGGTATTTCTGTAGCTTCCATAGTCATCTATTTGTTCATGAGTGGTTTTCCAGTATGGTTCCGGTTTGGCCACGTTGTAGAAACGTTTTGTGTTAATTGGTTCACAAAAATTGCTGAACAAAACTTGTATTCTGCCTGTTTTGCGAGCAGCAGTTGACTTAAACATGATGTGAAATGTCAGGTTCGTCTTGATGAATTTTTCACTTTTTTTTTCACTCACTTTTTGAGACTGCTTACGTAAGTGGTTGGTTAAACTGATATCATCAAAAGAGAATATATGGCGATATAAATAGTTTAATTGAAGGAATCAGTGAATATTCATTTAAGGTTTTGGAATAAGATCCAGATCATAGGCTAGTTCAAATGGAGAGGATATAAACAAGCTGTTTTGATAGTTTTCGCTGTTATGATAGTTTTCGCTGTTATGATAGTTTTCGCTACTATGATAGTTTTCGCTATTATGATAGTTTTCAGCTACAGAAAGTATAAACAATTGAATATTCACAAATAAAGTTGAAACCGTTTATCATACTTAAAAAGCTCCCTGGTGTCTGTTATTCTCCATAAAATACAAACATGTAGAAGCATATCCAACATGTAGAAGCATATCCAACATGTTGTAGAGAACATAAACACGAATTAAATTAAAAATACATCTCACACAATTATCCACTACAAATTGCTTCAGTAAACCTCCTTATTCACCATACACCATTCAAATAGTACCAATACCCATAAAACAACTCTTATAACCATAGTTCTAAACGTCTCCGTCGTGCCCCCACCATCTTTCTCATCCAATAAACGCACCAAAATATCGAGAACTTTTCTTCATCACAATGTCTGGACACCATCATGCCCCAGGAGTAAACGGTTGGGCCATTGCCGCCATGTCTTCTGTGTTTGTTATCTACGTCGCCATCAAGTCTCCGTTGAAGTACAAGTATTTGCAAGAAGACAGAATTAGTCCTAAGGCTGACTTGGCTTGGAGAAACGCTTCTCAGAAATGGCTTGATAACCAACAGTAGTTTGACGAAGGTTGATGATTTGCATAAAGTGACTGATAATTCATATTAGATACGTTTATAAATGAATAAATATTTATTGGAATGCTACTTACTACCCTAATTTGTTGAGCTCGATATTGTCTTGCCTGGAGAGCTTATGCCAGTCGCTTTCGAGCTTGAAGAAACACCACATGAATCTTCTGAAGATCTCCAATACCTCTATGAAACAGTATCCAAATGACAACGCGTCATATCCAAACAAAAACAAACCTACTCTAGTCATTAGTGGTAATGATTCAGAGTCCTTTATGACCCAGAACTTGAATACCCAGATGTACCGCAATACAAAGTCCACAAATATTCCTCCGTAGTATACGGATCTGTTCTTGTACAATAATTTATCATCTGCCCGAAGAGGATATTGTGATTGAGGCATGAAACTTACAAATAGCCAGTCAAAAAGCCCAAATCCCCAATCCATCTTCACATCCCAGATGAAGGAATAGGTGGAATTCACAAATGATGAAATGTACCAGTAAACATTCAATATGTGTAGCAACCGCAAGTGTGCTTCTTTCTCTGCACCGTCGTCTTTTTCGAATTGCTCAATGTTGTATTTGATTAAAAAGTTGATGAAAATAGGCGACAACCCGGTCAAGTACTTCAACATGTTGAGAAAATGCTGTTTGCTGCCTTTGGTGTACACAAACTCGTTCCAGCATTGTCTAATACGAATTATACTGGGTAAACACAAGATGGTGAGCTCTAAGATGTTGTTGTAGTGCATTTCGTCAGAAATAAAGTAATGCCAGACAAAGATTCCAATGTCATTCAACACCTTGGAATATGACATCAAACTATCACTTATTAAGATATCGTTGGTTCTCATGGTAGCAGAATTGATGTTACCAGTCAATATTCTTTTCATGGTGGTGAAGATTCTCAACTTCCCGACCGACTTGGTGTCATTTCTGTGGAAGATTCTATAGCTGATGACAAAAATAGTCACCAATGGGATCATGTGGTAAACCAATTTTAAGCTCAGGTGATCGCCTTCGTTCACAAAGATTATCTGGATGGTTTTGAAAATCACAAACGATATTATGGAATTAAGTGAAATCACTTTGAGGTTATACCAAATCCCGTTCAAAAGCAAGGCATTATCTTGGATATCTGGAACAGAAACCGTGGCATCTTCGCCAATATCAAGGTTCTCTGACATTAATGAGTAGTTGTGACTGGAATAAGATAAGTTGATCAACTGCAAAACATTCATGTGATTGATATGGTAGCACCCATATACTATCAAGTACCATAACAAATGGCCTAGTTGTATGAGGAACAATATTCTATAAGGAAGCGGCACTATGTTATCGAATAAGATCTGGTCATATTCTTCATCGGTCTCCATGGTGACTTATTTTGATTTTGTGAGGTTGTCAAAAATACGTGTTTTGAGGGAAGTGACGAGCACCTGACACTCAATACTAGCTTAATTTGGGAGAGCAAGAGAACTACAGGCGAGAGAGGACCAATGCTAGCATAAACTACACTTCAGTTGTGATAAATCACGGGTATGTTTTAATCATTGCGATCATGATTAGCATGGAAACATCATTAGTGCTACCAGCATTGGACATTGGTACACCATGAGTATTTGAACCGCCTGATTCAAATATCCATGGTATAAGTATGTTTAAATTGAGTTACAGAACTACAGCACGCCGGGTATAATTTGGTTAAAACTCGGTTAACACCATTCGCTTCTAAACTGTTAGTACAAAAAACATAACTCATAAAAGACTAATTACTCAGAATTTTCAGTGTTTGGCTATAATCGAATCGGTCATAGTCCTGAATAGGATCCTCCGTTTGGGGCGACAACTTGTCATCATAATATTAGTCACTAATGTACATACTTCAAGTGATGAAGAAAATTTTTTTTCTTTCTGATGCAATTTATAGTGCGAGAATTGGTAGGTACAGTGTAGAAAGGTTTATGTAGAAAAGTACAGTGTAAAAAGTTACAGTGTAAAAAGTTACAGTGTAAAAAGTTACAGTGTAGAAAGGTGTTTATGTAGAAAACGTCTTTATTATAGGTCTTAATTATAGAAAAGTTACAGTGTAGAAAGGTCTTTATTATAGAAAAGTTACAGTGTAGAAAGCTCTTTATTATAGAAAAGTTACAGTGTAGAAAGATCTTTATTATAGAAAAGTTACAGTGTAAAAAGTCTACAGTCGAAAAGTGATCTTGAAAAAGAGATAAAATATACCATGGTATGCAATTCTACTTCTTATCTTTTGGTTTATGCTTGGATCTTTCCTTTCTGACCCTCTCTCTTCTTTCAGACTTCGTCAAGTATCTGAACTTCTTTTTCTTGATACGGTCCTTCAATGGATTCACCACTCCAGCTGTCACAGCATAGTTCTGTGCTCTTTTGATCGATTTGTTCAAGACATCGTCTGACTTGGATAAATCCACATAGTTTGCTTTGGCTTTGGCTTCAATGCTCATTTGCTGAATGTTGGTCATCATAGGGTTATCTACAGACTCAATAACCACAGTCGTGTCGTCGTCGATTATAGCCTTGGTTTCAGGTATTTCATCTATATCTATGTGGTAGACTTCTTTGTGCAGAAGGATCCCTTTGGGTTTATTGTCGTTAGTTTCATTACCTTCATTTTCTTCGCTGTCACTTTCTTCTTTTTCTTTTGTGAATCCACTCCAGTCTTCATCATCACTGCTGTCATAATCATTAATTGCTTTGACGCTTTCATTAAATTCCTTCAATCTGTCATCCATTTGCTGCTTTCTTTCATCTCTCATCTTCTTTCTTTCTTCGATTCTAGCCAATCTATCCTGCTCCTTGTGAAACTCCTGGGCTTTCTTCTGTCTCTGCACCTTTCTCTTGTGGAACCCTGTCAAATAGTCCTCACGAGAATCTTTGTCGAAAACAACCTCCTGAACTCCAAACTTCTTCTGTTGCTTCTGAACATACTTCTTACCTCCAGTTAAGATTTCTCTGTTACTTCTGACCATGATGAATCCCTCGTCGCAAACCTCGCAATGGCTGATTTTTTGAGATGAGCATCTCAAAAAAAATTTAGATAAGACACTCCAGCCACAACCATTAATCATGGAAAGCATAGAGAAGGTGCAGAAGTTTTTAGACTCCTTAGACGGTTCCATAGATGACTTGGAAAATAAATTACAACCCATCATAACCAAGAGTTTGGAAGAAGTAATAGCTCCAATAGATGATCCCATTGAAAGAATAGAAGTGTACAATAACTATTCCTATGTTTTGGTATCCATAATATATGCCTACCTTAAAAGTACTAGTGTGAACTTGGACAACCACCCAATAATGAAGGAATTGGAAAGAGTCAAGCAGTATAACCAGAGGCACAAGGAGTTGCTTGCACAAATGAATAACGAAACCACTAATGAATCTAAGAGAAATGAAGAAACCAAAAAGTTCTTGACTCAGACGTTGGGCCATAAATCTGGTACTTCCAACACCGTCAGTGACACCACTCCTGCTATAAGTAAAACCAGTTTTCAAGGTACCCGTACCAAATTTGACTAGAGGGTTGAATTTATACATAGTTCATCATAATCATTCTCATTATATAGCAATAACAATTTTTTTTATCCATACTACTATGTTACTGTATCGTAAGTCATTAGTCTATTTACTATTTAAAAATATTGCAGGAAAATGTGTTCATCTTGCATGTTTTGCTTAATAACAAAATACACCTCCATCAACAAATTCGGAAACCTGGTATTAAAGTAATCATAAAATCCATCAGGCAATGGGCTCATCTGTTTTTGTAAAGGTTGTGGCATATCATTGAAGTGGTGATATTTGTTTCTTAAAGCCCTTAACAAATCCATGAGCTTATCCTGCTGATACTTTCTGTACTTCCCTAAGTTTGACATAAAATCGTCTTCAAACTTGGCATGCCAGTTTACTTTGGTAACAGCAGGCGAAACTGCTTCTAATCTGAGCAAATATTCACTAGGTGGATCTCTTTTTTCAACTTCAAACCGGTCGCTAACCGCTAATAAGAAGGCCAACTTTTTGCTCTTGGACCAGAATAGTGGGTGTTTCAAAATTTCTGATGTGTTTGGTCTGATAGACGGATTAAAGCAGATCATCTGCTCTATTAAATGTTTCAGCTCAAATCTTTGTGGGTGCTTGTCTAACATCGAAAGATCGTATTGATCTCTGATTATATTACCCTCTCTGCTGTACCTGTCTCCATAAGGATGGTATCCTTTAGTCAAGATATAAAAAAAGACACAGCCTAAAGAGAAGATATCAATTGCTTTAGTCAATCTCTTGGTACCACTTGAACTTGAGCCGCCATTAATCGAAGGGTTGGAACCAACGGAAGAAATGGTATCAGGAGAAATCTCGAGAATCTCATTATTTAACAAGAGCTCTGGGGCTCTCCATCCACTAGTTCCAGAAGCTGTATTTTGGGTTGTTGCTCTAAATGACGACTCGTCGTTGTCCAACTTCTTACATAACCCAAAATCACTTATCAATAACCTTATTTTATTGGAATTGTCTCCAATCAAGATATTCTGAGGTTTCAAGTCACGGTGAACTATTTTTAAATTGTGCAAGTAGTTCAAACCACAAGTTAATTGGTACAATAAATCAGTTCCATCTCCCTTGTTTGGATCAATAGTAAAATTGAACTTATAATTACCATTATTTGACACCACACCGTCATTCTTCAAGGAATTAGGTTTTTCAATTAAATCATCTAAGGATCCCTGACACAACTCCAATGCTATATACAAAAATTTTTCGGTTATGCTAGATTGTGAGCAAAAGTATCTGATAACATTAGGATGGTCATCACTTTGTTGTAACAAGGACACCTCATGGTTGGCAACGTCATAAAAGTCTAACAACATTCTTTTAACAGCAACAGGTCTGTTTTCGAACGTACCCTGATAGACAACGGTACCATGGGATCCATAACCCAAGATTTTGTTTGAAATAATCAAATTATTTTCAATTTGAAGCTTTTTAACTTGGTTTTTATTTGGAGTTATTTGTTTAACCAAAGACTTAGTGGTAATAACAGTTTCTGCTGGCTCGTTCAAATCTTCTTGGATTTCTTCACTTGTGCTGTCAGCCTTTTTCCTATGGGCTCGCTTGCCACCTCTAGCACCTCTTTTCCTTTTCTTCTTAATTATATCATCGGAAGACTGAATGATATCATCAGCTTCATCTTCGCTTTCCTCTTCAACATCCTTAATATCAACTGTTTCTTTCTCACCAACAGAAAGCGGTTCTTCGTTGTTTTTGAATTGTTTGACTTCGACCTTCTCATTGATTTCGACTCTCTTCACTCGATCATCAAGATACTCCTCATCTTCTTTATTCATCGTTCCTCTAAGTTTTCTCACAAAATTTCCAAATTTAGATATCGACACGAACAACGATAACAAAAATAGCAAAACAATGACATCTTCACAGACTCTTCTCAAGATTGAAATATCCTCAAACTTATTAATCATGTTTTGACCGTTAGAGTGAGCTGGCAACAAGTTATCTGAAGGTAAGAAATGTTCAAGATCTTCAATAGTAGTAGGCGCAGGTGGTTCTTGAGTTGTTATTTTAATCCCATGAATGATATCTGGAATGGAATCATATCTGCTGCCTTTAGGGTCAATCAATTCATTAGCAATATGTGGTAACTGACTATGAGTTTCTATCCATGGAGCATCTAATTGATCTTGAAAAGAGCTCATTTGACTAGATCCTGGAAATTTGGACACTGGTTGGTAATTATTATCAGGGCCCAATTTATGAACCCTGTGAATTCCATTCAAATACTCATCATAATTCTCATGCTTTATATTTTTTAATCTGAAGTATTGTTGCATATCTTGGTCCATGAGATTACTATTTTCCATCTTAAATATAGACATCTGATACTTAGAAATTGGAGCAGATTTGATCAACGTTGGATAGTTACCAAAACTCATGGCAAACCATTGATTGCTACTGGTGGTTTTATTTATGAAACACAAGTTGTCATTTATGGTGTTGTCTTGTTGTTGCATCTGCAAGTTGTTTAATACCTTCAAAGGATGTGGTATTAAATGATGAATATGCTTGTTTTTATTGGTGGAGGCAGCTGTTTTGGATTCTTTGAATATGTCAAAAACATTTATTGCCAAAGCTGGCAACTTGGTAATCCATACTGGAGTACCCAAGTTTTGATTTATAGCTAATAAAGACTTATCATGAAATGGAGTGAAGTACAATTCATCCATCGACTTCTTATTCTGAGCTATCAAGTCATTATCGATATTATTTGGTCCCCATTGGCTATATGTAACGTACCATATCATGTTAGAATTGGTCTTGGAGTATATGGTAAGCTCGTATGTGGTTTTTCCAATCATTATCAGATCACGATTGGAGTTTTGGGGAGCTTGGGAATCGGAATTGAGACACTTGTCATCTCCAAATTGCTTTAGAATTTCTCCTGTGTGAACATTTATGGTGTATAGCTTTGTTCTTCTAGTTCCGGTGTAAATATTATCATCCTCATTCAAAGAAAACGGACTTTCTAGTACCAAATCTTTTATGGAGGTTGGAAGTTTATTTAAACCGAATTCCGGAGTGAAGTAATAAAGCGAACCATCCTCATATGGTTCTACAAACCATAGCGTATTGGCACCCGATTTAGTTTGATCCGTGGAGTTTACTTCCTTGCTGGAGTTTATAACAACCTTTACAAGCGGCTCTTCATTCAAAGTCCATAGTAAATTCCCACTATTTCTGTCTATACTATGTAAGTTACCTTCTATATCGCTTATAAGAAGATAATCAGATAGCTGGTAGTCATTAATTGACCTTTTGATGAGGGGAAAGACATTGGAATCTGAACTTTTCTCATATAATGTTGGGTCATAGTTGTCACTCTGATAATTATGTAGTGCTGAAGCTTCTATTCCGTGCCAAAGCAGCAATGATGCTATTAGAAGAATAAGAATGTGAAGCATCACCAGTGAAATATAAATGAAAAGTGAAAGAACTGAAAAAAAAAAAGTGAATAAGATTTCTAGTCGCCTAGCTAGCTATGGACTCCGAAAAACAATTTGAATGCAGTAATAGCAAGGTTGGAGAATTAGATATAAAACCGTTGAATTTTGATGCTGTTGCAGATTTTGACTCCTTGCCTTCTAGAACTAAAAAATTTTTGTGCGCATTCTAGACTGAGATCTGGTGATAGTGAAGTGATGGGTGTAGAAAGGGTATGGAATGGGTGTAGACTGAGTGTAGAATGAGTGTACAATGGGTGTAGAAAGTGCAGAATGGGTGTGGAATGGGTGTAGAAATGCGCTTGATATATTCCCTGGTCATTTTTGTTATTCGATCTTTTTAAATATATATTATGATAAAAACCTAACAACATGGGCAATTCTGACCGTGTTCTTCTCAATATTGAAGCTGTTCAGATAAATTCTTGAACAATAATCATGCCGTCATTTGGGTAAAATCATTGAACCTGTTCTCGTCTAACTTTGAACTGCCAAAACAAAACACAAAGCTTACCTTGTTTCTATTACTATAATTGCCAATGGCACCTATAACCATATAGTCATCTATATTATGATTCCATATATATCCAAAGTACTCTTCTACATTAAGCCTACATGCTGGTTCAAACCATCAAGCTTCTTTTGCGTTAGTTTGATGATTTCTTCCATTTCTTGCTTGTTGTACTCACCCACATAATCCTCTTGAATCATGTTCAATCTTTCGCCTGATCTATGCTTTATCCAATTCAATAGATTAATTTCGTTATTCATTATTACTTTCCTATTGTTGAGGTTGTTTTCAATGCTAGGAATCACCAAAAATTTGTGATTGTTGACATTAATGGAATTATTGACCATGTCTAAACCAGATGTCGAGTGGAATAAGTAGTTGTAGATTCTTATTCCTATCAAAATTTGCAATATTACAATCAAATAACCCAAGGCAATACTGGGAATCATTGGAATTGTTATTGGAACCAATGAGCCAATACTATCTGCTAAATCGTTTACCTTTTCTATGATACTCAATTCCTTCTTTTCTTCCACAACAGGCTCTTCCTGTTTGGCTTCTTCTTTAACCTTTCTAGCAGTGCTTCCTGTTTTTCTACGCTTACCATTTCCGGTTCCTGGGGATTCCTTTAACAAATCATTAATGGTGTCTACCAATATTTTCATTGATTCCTTTTGGCCATCAATACTTCCCTTCTCAATAGGACCTTTTAGCCACGACTTTGCTGACCATTCGACTCCTGTTATCACATAAAGCTTAGTGGTATTGTTGGCTCCCCAGTATAAGAATATCTTTGTTCTGATTTTGAACCCATTTCCACTGGGTACATCTGGAGTAGAAGTTACCAGCTCCACCAAAGTCTTCTTATTGGGGTCAAATTCCACTAATTTATCGTTAAGAATACAAGACGTTTGTTTAGGGCCAATAGGACCACTCAAAGGTTTTACATATTTGTAATTTCTTTCTTTCTTGGAAGTTGAAAGTCCCGTTATGTTATCTTCTTCAATTTGAATGTTTTTCTGGTTCTTTAGAATCTTGATGTAATAGGAAGTGTCTTTGCCGAATATTAGACTGAATACTGTTCCTAAAGGAGCATTAAACTCGTCCTCGCAAATGATAACTTCACTACTTTGTTTTTCGTAACCTAATTCTGTAGGTTCGTGAGTAGCTGGACCTATTAAAGGAAGTCCGTTGAATCCTTTGGCGTCGCTTGCAGAGTTACTGGAAGTATTCTTACTAGAGTTTTCATTATCTGAAATCAGCTGATCGTCAGCTTTATCATTGGCATTATCGGAATTTTCATCTTCGTCCTCCAAATCATTCAATCCTCCGTTCTGGGAAACGTCTTCTTTTTCCAGTTCTTGAGACACTTCATCCAGTTCATCGTCATCCACTTCTGCATCAGAATTTGTATCCGAATCATCATCAGTTCTATCAAAGGAGATACTCTGGTCATTATCTAATAAAACTCGATGCCAGACATTTGTGATCATTCTAAATGTCACATCTCTTGATATGAATGAAGCAAAAGTGTATTTCTGGTATAATGTTCTGATCACCATTCCGTTTGGAAAAAGAACAGCTGTGGTTCTTTTCTCAACTTGAACCACTTCCTGCAATGGTATCAACAAGTTGGTGACCCAACCCAAAATGTTTGACTTAAAGCAGATAAAGTTAGGTGTCAAGTATATCCTTCCCTGAACAAGTATTTCCTTAGATAATGCACATGAAAAGTCGTCAATAAGGTTTTCGTCTTTTGGAATCTTCTTAAATATCTGGTGAAATTCCTTGTTTCTTCTTTTACTGGCAAATGACAACGACTCCACAGAAGAACCCGAAGTAAGCTCTGAGGATAGGGTACTTTTTCTTCTTCTGGAAGTGCTGATCAAATCTGTATCATCTTCGCCCAAATTGTTGGAATTATTGAAGTCGTCGAGTGACAAGTCACCCATTCCCATTGAGTTTAACGGGCTTTCTCTCACACTATCGAAGTGGATGTTTTTAGTTAGAGACTCTCCGGAATCGTTTTTTTCTGTGCCATTAGACTTAAGATTAACTTCTTCATCTTCGGTGTTGATAAGGTTATCCAAGTTTCGAGAAAACGTGGAGTCAGTTTCCGAACCTTCCTGTTCCTCGACCTTGGTTTCTTGGGCTGGCTCTGATGACTTGATTATCGAGTGATGTGCTATATTCAATAAAGAGCTTAATATTCCTGAGTCTTCTGACTTGGGTTTCGTTCTTTGTTCTGATGTCTTTTCATTCCCCTTGGTGTTATTGAACTTATCTAGAAACTGGTCAAACTTCCCTTTGGAAGACACCGATCCTTTCAGTGTGTCATTATGCTGGCCTGTCAGTGTATCCAGTGTTCCATTTGACGTATTGGCGCTGATTGTGTTGCCATTGGACTTTTGTACACTGATATTTCCATTGTCCACACTAGTACTATCGGGATCCCGCAAACTCTCATTAGTTGGGGTAGGGCCGTTGGCTGGTGGTTTGTTAGTGGTATAGTCCGGCCTTCTAGCTTGGTCGTTCCTTGGTCTCATTGAGTTGGATGGAGACCTTGTCCTGCTCACCAACGAAGAATTGGAACGGTTTCTGGTTTGCACTTCAAGGTTCATATTCAAGTTCCAATTTTTCGCATTACTTGCTACTTAAGACTTGGCAACAGCAACCAGAGAAAGTATAGGGGCACGGGTATGTCGGGAGAAGATTATGGTTAAGTGAAGTTGATGCAAAGTCTAACTTATGAAATGTGATAAAATAGAGGTTTTTTTTGGGGGAAACATTTTTGATGATAATTGGGCCATTTCTCGTTAGTTGTAAAGAATTTGTGAAGATATTTGTTGCCTTGGGTTTCTGAAAAATTAGTGTGGTTGTGGATGTTGCTTTAAATAGCTATCTCTTTGTTAAGTCTCCAAATATAATAAAGATGATTTCTAAAATCAACTTCAGGGGCCAGTTTGAATTCGGTATTTGGTATTATCCCCATCTAAACAAGACCTCTATTTAACCAAATTTCATTCTGTTTGCAACTTCTAAACCAGATGCAAAGTTCAAAGTTCCAGTCAACTTCGGTGGTGTTGGTTATGAAATTGGCCATCACGTGCAATATCACGCTTGTGTCCAGTCAAAAGAATCGCATTTGACAACACCCTGATCACCGGTTATTCCTGACCGGAGTTATGAAGAGCGGTATTCTGCCGGAATTTGTCCACATGTTTCCGTTCGTTCGTGAAACTGAATTTGGTGAAAATCCGGTATTTTGCACAGAATTCTCATATTGCCTTTATGCAGATGTGATCAATATGCACACAGGTCACTTTTGGATCAGTCATCAAACACGATAGAGACTGGAGCTAACAGGTTGGCGCTTTCTCAGTTATTCTTCATAGTATTTCTCTTCTTTGCAAATCCATCAGCGGATTTCCCACTAAGTCCGCTAATTCCTATACCACTCTTTTGTCACTGTAGATTGTATAACTGGTAGAGTGTACTGATACCATGTTAGTGTGGAGTAGCGGCGATCTCCTGACCAAGCTCATCCAATAGTTAATCATAAAATTTTTCACCTGTTCCGCCTTATTTTGGAAGCGAAATCGGCGTCTACCCCATAGAATGAGTCAAGCAGCGTATAAATACAGCAAATTCCCTTTTTGTACAAGAAAATTATTTATTTGTTCTAGATTACTAAACCTGGTTTGTTTTGTTATCACATAGGTACATAACGATTGTAAAAATACAAGAATAACTTAAAAAATCCAAAAAGAACATCTGAACATGGCTGCTGTGGAATCAAACACGAGTCTCGAGACTGAAAATAAGCCTGAAAAGTTGGAAAATGATAACTACGTTTCCTCCATTTCTGAAGCCAGTGAAGGCAAGACCTCTGTAGAGGAGTTGACAGAGGAAGAAAAAGAAGCCAAATGTGCTGCTTTGGCTGAAGAGTTGGGTGTGAACCAGAGAAAATTGAACTGAAAAATCGACTTGTGTGTGGTGCCTGCATTTTGTTTGCTATATTTTCTTTCATTTTTAGATAGAGTGAATATTTCTAACGCTAAGTTATATGGGTTGGCCAAAGACTTGAATTTGACTGGTAATCAATACAACGTTGCCTTGACCATCTTTTTTGTACCATATATCGTGTTCGAGGTGCTTGCCAACTACTTGATCAAGATCGTATCGCCGCACGTGTTGTTGTCTGTATGCATCTTTGCTTTTGGTGGTATTTCCATTGCAATGGGTTTCGTCAGGAACTATGGTGAATTGTTGGTGTGCAGATTCTTCATCGGTGTTACTGAAGCTTCTACCTTCCCTGCTATTTTCTACATCTTATCCTGTTATTACACTGGTAAACAGGCTCAAAAGAGATATTCCATTTTCTTTTCTTCTACCTGTTTGGCAGGTGGTGCATCGGGTGCTATCGCTTACAGGATTCACGACTTGGATGGAGTTCATGGTATTGCATCTTGGAGATGGATCTTTATCATTGAAGGTGCTTTTACTGCTGGTTTGGCTATTGTGTTGTTTTTCATCATTCCTGACTTCCCAGAACAAGCTAGATTCTTGAAAGAAAACGAAAGAAAGTTTTTGAAGCAAAAGTTGGAAATTTGGTCTGGAGCCAAGTCAGGTTTCGAATCTAAGATCCCTGTCAAAAAGTTCCTCCTGGGATTGAAAGATTACTTCCTTTGGCTTCCAGCCTTGTGCTATTTTGGTTTTATCATTCCAAGTTATGGTTATGCTTACTTTGCTCCTACCATTATTGCTACTATGAACTTCCATGGTGGTGCTCCTCGTGCTAATCAGTTGTCTGTTGCCCCATGGATCGTTGCCTTTGGTGTATCTGTAACCTTGGCTACTTTATCCGACTACTACAGAAGAAGATTTCCATTTGTTATTGGCTGCTTGCTTACGGGAATTGTTGGTTTATCCATGGTTTTGGGTTCTAAAGTTTCTGGTGTTCGTTATGCTGGATGTTTCTTGGTTACTTCTGGATTGTACAGTGGTATGCCCATTTTGGTTTGTTGGAACTCCATTAACTTTGCAGGACATGCCAGAAAGTCTTTAGGGACCTCTGTACAAATTGGTTTCGGAAACATAGGTGGTATTATTGCTACCTTTATCTTTTTGTCTAAAGATGCTCCAGTGTTTAGAACTGGTTTGGCTGTTTGTATATCCTCCTGTTGTTTTGCAATTTTGATGGTTGTGGTGTACTTCTTTTCATGTTACAGATTAAACAAAGTGAAAATCACCGAGAGCTATGTACTCGACTTCAACCAGAAGTCACAAGAAGAGCAAGTTTTTGCTGGTGATAAAAATCCTAAGTTTAAGTACTTGTATTAGGTATTACTGCTGGTCGGATATATTGCACATGAACATAATATACTTCATTTTACGGTCTATATTGTATTATTATTACTTGTGAATAAATGGAAATTGTATTGAAAGGGCTTTCGTGGTTTCACTATTGGGTCAGAGTTTCTTTTTTTTACGTTAAAAACAAACCCAACGTCGTCGGATCTGTAATAAATTTCGAGAGAGTTAATGTCCATCTTTTGATTTCTTTTCTCTACCAATTTTTAACTATAGCAAAGAATGGAAAACAATTGTAGTTTCGAGCTCTTGGAAATATCGATGCCAAAATTATCACAAAACATCCCAAAGCATTCTAAAAAGGTAAAAACAAATATGGCTGCAAAAAGAGTACACCAAAAATGGCCAAAAATATACATTAAGAACGAAATAACGATCAACTAATTCTACAGCAGAATTAATTGAATTTTTGAAGAACCCAGTCTATAAAACCCTGGGTCTTTCAGAGTAGTCCACTTAGTTTCCCAAGATTGGAGCAAGGAGCCCTCTAACGTCGTTTTGCAAAACAGCATTAGCACTGTAGTCAATAGAGAATACAGACACAGAAGTCTTACAGTGCTCAGTCAAGACGTGGGCTTCAGAAGGCAAGTTGCAGAGACCATTCAAGCACTGAGTCAAAGAAGAGCTCGTCATGCTACCAGAACGAAGCAAGCCACTTGTTTCGTTGAAGGCAACATTTAAAGTGTAAGAATCAGCACCCATTACTCTGGTGAAAACAAAAGGTGGGTTTTGACAAGATTCATCATCGTAGCCAACATTTGGAAAGTTAACATTTAAACCAACAGACAATGGCAAAGCCAATTTGTTGGCACCTTGAGCAGCAAAGATCTGGTTAACCAAGGTAGTAGTTAATCTAGCATTGGCGTTAGCTCTGTTCTTTGGGTCATCGTTTAAATTGTCCTTGAAGAAAGAGTTGTTACCATTGGCACCAGATAATGCAATAGCTGGAACACCTCTGTATACAGCATTGTAAGTAGCACCGATAGTACCAGAAAGAGTGTAGAAAGCACCAATGTTACCACCCTCGTTAGGACCAGCAACAACCAAGTCAATGGAGTTGTTTAATGCTGGGAAGTACCTAGGAATGACGTAATCTAAACCAAAAGCGACACAGGCAGCTGGTGTACCGTTCAAGTACCAGATGTTTTGGTCATTTTCTTCGTGGCCCCATGCTGGGTCACCTTTGACTCTGTAACCGAATTCACCATCAGTCAACAAGGTCTTAGTATATGGCAAGTCGAATTTACCTCCCCAACCAGATCTTTGAGAAACAGGTGCAACCATAATAACATTGTGGCCCGCATCCTTCAAGTGCTTGTAGGTAGCTCTGATGTTGGAAGCAGCCCAACTGTCATCGTTGGTCAAAATGATGTTCTTAGCGAAGGCAGCAGTGGCCAAAGTCAATAAGGAGAAGATTTGCATTTGTCGTTGCAGTTCAAATGGATTTTGCAACATATTTATAGTGGTTTCTGTGTGAGCCTAACAGAAAGACCTCTTCTGTAGTTGCTGCAAGGTGTCGTAAGTTGTATGCAGTTACCAACGTGGGATAAATATGTCAAATAAAAATCCAACGAGTAGTAAAGTGAATGTATACGACCGGAAACTTCCATGTTGGGCATAGTAATTGCCTAACTGGCTATGGATTGAGAAGTTGAGCAAGTGCATAAATGTAAAGTGCAAAGGAATTTTTTGAATGGTACCATTATGAAGAATGCCAGAAGCACAATACTGCTAGTAAATATGGATTATAAGGACAATACTGCTAGTAAATATGAATTATAAGGACAATATTGCAAGTAATAATCAAGTAATAATCAGGTAAGAAGGTCATAACAACCGTTAAAAGAACAGAAGCAATCCTAACCGTAGCAATAACAATGTAACAGATTCAACAATAGCAACTATTACCTTACACCAAAAGGAAATAGAACAATTCCACAGGGTTCAAACACAATTCTTTTGGTAACTCGTTGCACAATTAGGGGTAATTTTGACAGCCTCTGACGTTATTTGACTTTCTGCCTAGCATTTTTACATAGGCTAAAAATCGGTTGTCACAGCAGATTGGTTCATATGTTTGTAAACGCCGAGTTGGAAATACGTCTCTTGAACTGTTTGTTTGCTTATTCCGTAGCTTGCTACTCCTCTGTAATTATTACCCACGCCCCATGGTGGAATGGGTATGTGAGGCACCGAAATTGAATCTCCTATAAATGTAATATCCATAGATCCCCTTGGTTTTGCATACAGCTGCAAAAACGTTGTTCCAAAATAACAATTACCTTTCCCAATTGGTTTACGGAGTTATTTAGTCAATTAATCTATTCCACACATGTGCTGAAGCCTATTAATAGATGACAGGAGTTTTGACATAACTACGGAAATTTTGCGTCGCACACTACTACAACCTATCTAGATATTCACTGTCTTCATGTCTAAGACTCACTAACAATACACCGTCAAAGTCTTCTATCATTTACCTTCCTATTCGGAGATACCCCATCTTGTTTTAGCCGACCAGTTTCATATGATGAAAACAGAGCGCGAACGTTCAAGGAAACTCTCAGTCATTTACAACGTTGAACTCATCTGTAGAACGGATAATCAACATAGGATTGCACTTGTAAATTCCATAGCTGGCATAAGAGACTCCAGGTATCGCCGTACACTGCTCCGTAATGGCAATTTTTTCGTCATTGACTGGTTTCTTTAATAGAAACAAAAAGAAGATCTTGGTGACTGCAGGGTTCGGAGTATCCATATACTACTTGGTGCAGTATTTTGTGATCCAAAGATTCAGAAACTTCCAGAAGTCTTTGAGCCAGGAACTATTCATCAAAGAGCAGATCAGAAGAAGGTTTATCCAGACCCAGAATGACTGCTACTACACATTGTTATCGTTGTTGCCTGTGTTGGTAGATCCTATCATTAACAACTCTCCGATAGAATTGATCACCAAGGCATTGAAGTTAAAGAAAGCAAATAATAACCTGGTTCCTGGTAAGGAAATAAGTGACAGTTTGTTGACTACGGATAATTTGATTTTGCACTCCAATTCCAACGAGAATGAGTTGAGTTTATACCTAAGCAAATCCAAAACCGACCTATGGAAATTGTTGAAAATCAAAACCATAACGAGATTTTTGACTTTGACATACTCAATTTCGGGGTTGTTGATGTTGACAAGGTTGCAATTGAACATATTGGCCAGAAAGTCGTACTTGAAGAGCGCTATACTAATGAGCAACGACAAGAGAGTGACAAATTCGCCAGAAGAAATTACTGATGAGGATTATTTCATCGAACAGAGCTACTTGAGTGTTAGCTGGTGGTTGTTGAACAAAGGGTCCGAATCAATAAACTCGTTTGTTGAGGAGAAGGTCAACGAAAAGTTCAAGTTGATTAATGCCAGAACCGAATTATCTATTGATGATTTCAAACAGCTACTCATTGACTGTATAAACGACATCAACTCGGCCGACTCGTTGATATTAAACTCCATCTGGCCAAGTGCTAACAACTTGGAGTTGGTGTTATTGAATGTTGCGCCTAACTTGGTCAGCACCTACAACGAAAACTTCTTGAAGTTATTAGAAGAAACAAAGTTGATAATAGATAACGATTTTTTCATGACCAACTTAAATCAAATGGTATTCAGCAGCTTGGATATCTTGATTGAAAACTTGCACAGCCAGAACTCCGCTTTGAATCCAACCACCAAGTTGGCCAACTTGTTGGCACAATTGTCTATTCAGTGTGAAATATTATCGAATAACAATCAGGAAGACTCTACATTTAACGACGAGTTGTCAGGAAACCAGTACATCAACAATCTTAACGGCTTAGATAGTTTAGATGATTTCTCTGCCAGTATTTATTCAAACATTGAATAATAGAATATACGTTACGATTACTTACTCACGCTATATTGTCAATTTTGACAGCAGTATTATTCAGCCCCTTTATAAGATTTTCTATGGCACTTACCAATCATACTCAAAGTCATTCTCTCAATCAGGCTTTTTGCAACTAAATGTGTTGACACGACCTACGCAAATTTTCCAGTCCTTTAACCTTACTTCTAAGGTAATTTTAACCCATTTTCTGGCCTTAAAAGCACATAAATCACTTCATTTCTGCACAACTGGTTCCATAAGTATATCTGTAACAATTATTTCAAATGTCAGAGGGTTTTGATGTGCATCAATTTAAAGAGTTGCCGAATTCTTCCATTGAGGAATTAAGAAGAATTGAAATTCAGATTCAGAAGGAATTCAGGGTAATAGCTAGAACGTATCTCGATGCTAGGCTTTCAAGAATATACCACATTTTGGCCAATTTGGACCAACAAGTGAAGGACTTTCAAGACAATGAAAGGACCTGGGATAATGTGTTCACATTCGAAACGGATACAATTGAAACCATCAAGTACAACCAGGAAAATGTCATAAGTCTTCTTGAAGGAAATGGAATACAAGGAAACGTATATCAGGACTATCAAGAATTTGAAAATGAAGTGAACGAAATCATCAAGAATATTCAGAGTCCTTTGTCGTTTGACCAATATATGAACGACACAAAATATTTGGAATTCAGACACTATTTTAGTGCCAGCTTGAAGAACCCCATTACAGAGTTGCAATCCCTTTTAAACGAAAGTAAATACCAGATACATTTGATCAGACAGAATATTGAAAATAACAAAAACATAATATGGATGCAGTACCGTGAAGAACTTATAAACCTCAAATCCACCATGCTTCAAGTAAATATCAATAAATTGAATGAGTTGAACAAAAACTACCACAAACAGAAGGAAGCCAGAAAGTACGAGCAAAACTGGGATAATTACCATAAGTCTTTAGTTCCAGTGGATTCCTTTAGGAAAGATGTTGTATTGCAGAGCGAGGCAGACGAAAAACCGATAATGGTGGCTACCACCAATTCGCTCACTAACAAGTACGGTGTTCCAAAGGTTAACAAGATTGTGGCACCAGAAGCTGGTTTGAATAGAAGCAACAACAACAGCATCACGTCCAAGCAGCGTCAATATATCGATTCGGTTGATCTTATCGCAGGCCCTGCTAAAAACAATAGGTATGAGTTGACCAATATTAAAGACGGCATATTAAGTAAAGATGGTGAATATTTACCTGGGTGTAATGGTTTAAGTAAGAACGAGATAGAAAATGATTTAAATTTAATGAAAGGAAGATCTCAGAGGATAGTTCAGGAAAAAGTTATTCCTGTGGTAACGATTGGTAACCAGGATGAGGAGTTCAGGAAGCAATATGATGATTTGCTTTCCAGTTCCAATTGTCCGGCTCATAAATTGGCTCCAATAGAATCGGAACAAACATGATTAACGCTACAAAAATTGAAACCTAACAAAGGGTAATAACATGTATATTAGTATTAATCATCGCTCTCTAGCAAAATACTAGCATTCTTCAAACTTGCTTCGTCCAACGTAAGCTCCAACGACTCTATCATTTTGAATGACTTGTTTGAAGCATTCGATAAGTTAAATTTCGTGTAATCCTGCTGCACAAACTTGAGCCATTCGTAGATAGTTTGAATCTTATCAGAAAGTCTGAACTTATGAATTATTCTCTTACCATCAGGAAATCTAATTTGCAATCTAGTTGTTGGTTCAGAATCATCCACGTTGTGATCCTTAGCAGTTATTCTATCAAATGCAGATAACGATTCGTTTATAGGTTTATTATTATCAACTGGAGTCTCCACAGTCTCCTCAGAATTATTGGCCATTGACTGTTTCATGGCATACTCTATTTGTTGTTCTTCGCTCATTTCATCAGGGTTTACCTTTGTCTCGTGGTTCACAATTGGATTGTTGGAATTAGGCAACAATGAAAACTGACCAAGGAACTTTTCCACCTCTTCTATCCACTCTTCTACGTCTGGTACACTTCCTTCAACAAACTTGTAAACCCTTTCTCCAGTCAAGGGATCCAAAATAGATATGTGAGGATACTTTTCAACCGAGTAGAAGTTTTTGTAGCTTTCACCGTTTGGCGAGTCGTGCTGGTACTGCAAGAAAATGAAGTGCCTACGAACGGTGGCTTTTACCTGGGAATCGCTCCAGAAATCCCTGTTTAGCACCTGACAAATAAACTCTGTGGAATCTTGAATGTTGACTAGTATCCATTTCTTCTGTTGCCTTCCTAAGGTTTTGGCAGTATCTATGTCAACCTTTTCCATAATATCAAAAGGAGGTCTAAACAAGTTGGCTAATCTTCTTTGTGTGCTATTTAGTTGGTTCAATCTTTCATCTCTTGCTCTTCTTCTCCTCGATCTAATTCTTCGGGTAGGTCTTTCTACTACTTCGCCATCGCTATCCAATTCTATTGGTTCGTCATCGTCATCTTCCTCATCCTCGACAGGAGTTTCGTAATTTTCGTCTTCTTCCTCTTCAACATCTTCAGTTCGGTCCATATAATATTCATTGACGTCCTCGTCGTATCTCTGGTTGAAGATTCCAATCCTACCATTCCCAAATATATCACTTGGTCTAGGAATGGCTGTATTGGAAAAACCTGGGAACGAATCAACCAAGGTTTCATGTCTATGGACATTAGCATCAGCTTCTCTCACGTTATCTCCGGCTCCGTAGGCTTCCTGCTGCAACCTCTGCGCCAATTCAGCATCATCAGCGTCATTGCTACCGCCACCAGGAGCTACACCGCCAGATTCCATAAACAATTGAACAGCATATTCCAAATTGTTTCCAGTCAATTCCAAATATTGTTTGGCTACAGCTGCATCCTGAGTCCCTGTGAAGTCGAGAAATGACACTATTAACTCATCCATCCTGTCTATCTAACTTACGGTAGTGTACTATTCGACTGCAAGTGTTGTAACAATAGATGCGCCACCTTGAACAGCAAATGTCGCGCGACCCCGATGATTTCGCAAGAAACTGAAACCGTTGACTCAACTTGAACCACAGTAAATACAAGGTACTGGTAAATACGTCGAAAGTCTAGATTACTACAGCGATAAAACGCCCCAGCATATCATCACATATCCCAGCATATATCTGATTGGCTGTTTCCTGAAAGAGTGCATTTCCTTTCATAGCGCTACGATCCCAACAATCCACCCCAGATCCTAACAACACATCTGGTTGGTTTCGAGTGCCGAAATCTTTGATCCACACTCTGAAACAATTCATTCTGTGTCATTTGATTCCCACGTCTTATTGGACTGCTATCACATACTCTCGTTGTGATTGCTCAGTTTCCGTGGAGTGCTTCAGTGTGAATATTGGCTTATACTTGTAAGCTTTAAGTACCGGGGTTTTGGGTTGAGGTTTATCCTTCCATTACACCTGAATCCATATTCAGTGCTATTTATTGGTTCTAGTTATTGCTGCTTTTTTGCTTCATTTTGGTACCCTGATTTGTGAATACAGTATTGCTTGATACTATTCCTATTGTTCTCACAGCAAGGTTTTTATTATATACTACAACTGCAATGGAAGCATATAAGAAGTATACCAATGGTGAGCTACTTAAAGACCGTTACTTGAAAGTAACTGACTTGAGCGAAGGCTCTTATGGTTTGGTTTCAGTTGCAAAGGATACGAAATTAGGTAATAGATTAGTGGCTGTTAAGTATATCTATCCATTAGACTATAAAAATGATAACGGCAGACCTTCTTCGTCACCTGCGAAGTTGCGTCATGACAAAAACGATGACATGTCATACAAGCCAGGAGATGAAACGGTCCTGAATCAAGTCCTGTCAAATGAAAGACAAAACACACATGAGATCTTGAAGGCATTATACGAGGAGGCTGCAAAGGAAATCGCCATTCACCAAATTTTGGGTTCTCATCACAATATTAGTGCATTGTACGATCATTTTGATTCCTACTTGGTATTGCAATACTGTAGTAGAGGTGATTTGTATGAGGCAATTCAAAATGGCCAAGGCCCTTCCACTCCTAAAGATATCAAAGATGTATTTTACCAGATCTTAGAAGCTTTGGAATACTGCCATAGTAAAGGTGTTTACCACAGAGACTTGAAACCAGAAAACATATTGATTGACGATGACTGGTCTATCAAGTTGTGTGATTGGGGCTTAGCTACTACAAACTTGACCATAACCGATAAAAGTGAATTCGATATTGGTTCTGAAAGATACATGGCTCCAGAATTGTTTGATACAGACTTGGAATCCTATAACGCTTCAAAAATCGATATATGGTCTATTGGTATCATCTTGTTGACAATAGTGTTCCACAAGAATCCATTTGAGGTTGCAAATTACTCCGATAAGAGATTTGTTCAATTCGCCAGCAATAGGGAATCTTTGTTTGATATTTTTTCCACCATGACAGGAGACCTATTTTCTGTCTTAAGGTATTGTCTCAATATTGATCCTGATAATAGAGATTTATCGTTTGTGAGAAACGAATTAGAAATTTTGAACTACTTCACCATAGATGATGAAGATTGGTTGAGTGGAGATGAATCTTATGATACTGATGAAGATGGTATCTACAATGATGAAGATACTACTGACCCTAGTCAGGTTGGAGATAGTGATGATGCTGTTACAGTTTCAAAAGATTTACCATCACAAACCATCCATGAGGATTTCTTCAACACAAGTCCAATTGAAGTGACTGTCGATGAGGATGATGAAGGAGAATCTACTTTTTATATGGATGAGGATGCTGATGCCGAAAGATCAAACTCTACCCTTGATAAAGAGAAATTGCTTGTTTACGAACCACCGAAACACTACTCTCCCCCATTACCAAAGTATAATGAGAGAGCGGAAGCATTGTTATCCAATAGCACTATGGATCCTATTCCTATCAACAATGGTAATAATGATAACCCAAGATCGAAATTCTTTAGAAACAGTCGTAAACCAATTGGTGTTGCCTCATATAACAGTGTTCAGCGTAACAACAATAACAACTACAATTTCAACAATATTAACAACCAACACCACCAATTTAGTTACAACAGGAACAAGTTTAACAGAGAGGATTTCTTTACCCCGAAATCGGTTTTTAACCATTACATGAATAAATATAGTGAAAAAAATGAAAGATCAAAGCCTAAGAATCAGCCAAATGATTGGAAAAAAAACTATAAGCCAAAAACTTGGAAAAAAAACTACGGAAATACCCATCAAAAAAAGAAAAACAACAACGGGAATGGTAATAGTTTCAACAATGGCACCTACCATCACAAACAGAAGGGTGATTTTTCAAACTTCACTCCACAGCCACGCAAGAAGTCAGGATCGTTCTCGACTTCAAAATCAAAGGTTCGTAATCTGGTCAATCAGTATGGCAGTTCGTATCAGTCGGTAAATAGTGGACACATGCACATTGCCCACTCTAATTTGGGTGGTGTGAATAGTGGCAGCTCAAATGGACATTTTGGAACTCATTTGGAAGGGTCTGAGCCAGGAACTGGTAAGTACATTCCACCGTTTTTGAGATCACCAAACTATGCAAAGTCTCCCAACATTTTACCATTAAACGATGCCATTGATAGTTTGACCTTGAACGATTATGAGGTTTTTCAATTAGAAGATGACGACTTTGAACCACCTACAGGTTCAACTCGGAATCAAGACCATAGTAGTGAACACAAGAAGTTTCACAAGCCTGCAGTATCCAATAATGGAAAGAATTTCAATCAATTGCATAACATTAAAACTAATGATAATGATAATGAAACACATTTTAACGAAAGTTACGTCAATTCAAACACTTTGAATGGTAGTGGCAAACCAATGCCGTTGCATTCGGAGTTAGCATCAAATTCTAACGGCAAGTATGTTCCTCCGTTTAGAAGAGGGTCACATAGTGGTCACTCACAGCATGTTCATTACAATAATAATAGTAATTCCAAAGATTTCAGCTACAATAACAAGAGGAGGACCAAGAATTTCATGGATACCTACAATCAAATTCATGGCCACAGCAGTGGTAGTCCTTCTGCGCCGTCTTCAGTTCCTACTGAATCCACTGACTGGTTCTCTTACAGGAAAGACTGGGGTGTTTACGATTAGTTGTAATGAATTCATAGCTTTTTTTTTGTTCTTTTCCTCTATTTGCTCTTGTTCATATCATTTCTCAGTAATTAGTACCTGAAAATAAGTTAAGTTGTTTTGGAGCCAAAACCGCCTGGACTCAAGTCAAATTGATGGAGTTTTTTAGAAGTCATCTTCAGATTAGTCCAACTTTCATTTGACTGAAATACTATGTACTTGGTTGATAAATAGACGATTGTGGCCTCGTTCAAGGCTAGATACATTAGAAAAAAAACAAATAGAAAAAACACCACTCCACTTTTGTTGGATTCAGCTACAATTCCAATTCTTCAGTCATTTACCTCAAAGTTCACAATCAGTAATTTCGAGGTAGGTCATGTACGGACCGACATGGTGGTTATTCAGGAATCAATCCATGAAAAAGAATAAATGCTTTTGAAAGAAAACTTAAAGTTACTATAGTAAGGGTCTAGACCCCCTTACATTCTCAGAGTGTTTACCAAACACCTCAATATGGAAACATCTCGTAAAAAAGTCTCAAAATGTTTCATGTTGAAATCTGAAACAGCCACTAAAACAAAATCTGAAACAAATTATGTGCACAACGAACCACAAAATGTACAACAACATTTTTATTTGGTTTATGAATGGAAATCGGGTGTACTATTGCATCGAAAGTTACGTCGTACAATCTTGGAAAGAGCTCATGAAATATGCTATTCTTTTGAAGATTTAATGGTAAATATCGACATGAAGAATGATTAATGATGAATCTAAATCTGTACCTCAAATATCGTCTAATTGATGTCAACCTTGTGCCTTTATATACTATCGGAAAATTTCTCCTTAAATATTTTTTACCCCCTTCTCTTAAAAATGTATAAATACCATGTAGTTTCAAACCTGAATTTTATTGAAGCTTTTGTTGTTTTAAATTCGTTTCAGAAACTAAAAGTAAGGTACAACAAATTCAACCAGTAGCCGACTATTAATAGCTTTTGTGCTTCTTTAGTCGCTACATCCGTTCATTATTGGCGTCTGTAAAAAGTCCCCAGTGGCATTTTTCAATAGTTTCGTGTTCTTTTTAAGTTAGGCATTCCATACCTTCTAGAAGTTTAGCCTTGATTTGTTGCATTGGAAGTAAACACCACTGTACTATATTCCCAGTGACGAAATTTAGTCCGTTAGTGCCTTAGCAAAGAGTGTACCTCCTGAAAAATTTTTGAGGTTGTCTCAGGTGTTGAATTTTAAGGATACTTGAAACACAAATATTACATTTATTATTTGTTTCACCTACAGTGTTTACAAAGATAGCTAGCTTCGGTTTAGTGTTGGTAGTGTCTATATAGAGTTATATCCAAACAGGTTTGCATAGTTTGATTTTGTATTACCACCATTCAAGCATACGTTTCTGGTTTACTTTGAGTAAGTTTCAGATTTTGCCATTGTGTTACACTAGCTTGAACTAGTGGAACTATTTTATTTCACCACATTCATTTATACAGCTTTAACTGGCCCCATACGCCAACATCCTACTTGCATCTATTACACTATCTTTTATGATACATACATGAAAATCATACGATGTCTGCTGAAGAAATAGTAAAGCAGAGATTGAAAACTGCAGTAATTACTGACGAAGTCAAAGAGAGCTTGCGACTAATCGAAGATTTGAAGTTCTTCTTGACCACAGCTCCTGCTAATTGGCAGAAAAACCAAGTGATCAGACGATACTACCTAAACAATGATGAAGGTTTTGTGAGTTGTATTTTCTGGAACAACTTGTACTTCATTACTGGTACAGATATAGTCCGATGCATAGTGTACAAGTGCCAGCACTTTGGAAGAAAGATCCTAGACCGGAAGAAGTTTGAAGAAGGTATATTTTCGGATCTTAGAAACTTGAAATGTGGGACTGATGCTATCTTGGAACCACCTAAATCTGAGTTCTTGAACTTTCTATATAAAAACAGTTGTTTAAGGACCCAGAAAAAGCAAAAGGTTTTTTTTTGGTTTAACGTTCCTCATGATAAGCTTATGGCAGATGCTTTGGAACGTGACGTCAAAAAAGAAAAGTCAGGCCAACAGCCTACTACCGTAGCTGATAGAGAGCCAGCTGTAAGTTTCGACTTTGCTGAAGAAAATGTTCTTTATAATCAGTTGGTTGATCAGAACGACAATTTCTATGGTGGCCTCGCTGAAAGCGCTGAGGAAACTTCCTCTAACAATCACAGTGTTGAAGATATTAGCAAAAAAGATACACAAGGGGTGGGAAGGACTGAGATACCGATGAAAATGAAAGGAAAAAGATCCAATAAGAAAGATAAAGTGAAATTCGAAGAGAAGTCAGGTTCATCGCCTGAATATCAGACAACAACCTTAAATGAGACCAGTGAAAACTTTGCTTTCTTGAACCAGGAAACTCCTGACCAGTATAAACATCAATCAGATGACGAAGATGACTTTCCATTAGATTATTTTGAGGAAAATTCAAACGAATACATTACCATTGATCCTGGTGTATCTAATTATCTAAACTTGGATGAAGGGGTTGACTTCGGCGAACATTACTCTTATCCAACCAACCAAGTTGCTTCTAGCGATGAATTTTTAATTGAACAAACTCTACCCATGAAACCGTCAATGCCTTTGCCGCTATCTGCTAAATTCCCAGTTTCAGCTGGCGAAGAGTTTTATAGCTTTCCTCCAATGTCGGCTCGATATCAGTCTTTTCCTAGAAACTTCATTGAAGCACCTTTCCCTTCTGTTGGTGGAAATCAATCCGGAATTCCTATATTCCAACCTCCATTATCAGCACTTCAGCTGCATTATCCACTTCTGGCAGTGAATCCTCCAGGAAGCGCTGGTTTTGGAAGTGGACAACTACAAGGTCTGGGTCAAAATCAAGCTCAGGCTGCATATTTGCCTCCCCCCGTTTCAGAACACTGGGCTCCATTAACTGAAGCGCATATGATTAATTCTGCTTACATGGTGATGAATGATAATAATGAACCTGTTTATCAGGTGATGAATCCATACTCTTATCATCCACAATATCCACCTCCTCCTCAGATTGCGGCACCTCCACCTCCGCATCAAAGCTCAGGTAGCCAACAACAACAGTCAACTGCATCCATACCTTCGGTGACTGGACCTCCAACTTCAACCCAAACAATTACGATTCCTTCAAGTATCCATGGCCCGATTGCAACTAATTCACCATTTGCTGCTACATTTGGCCTACATCATTATCCATTCGCATTGAGTCCTAGTTTCCAGGGCCCTTCTCTGCGTCAACAAGCAATCAGTGCTTCCATGATGAAAAAGAAGAACGAAATGTTGAAACCTCCTAATGCAACTTTAATGCAACCAAGTTCTTCTGGTTCGACTGACCCCTTACAGTTTTCCAATACTAAAGGCATGGTGTCTAAGCCAAGGTCCAAAAAAGCACCTGACTTACAGACTGCTGTTTCGAGGGCATTGAACGTTAATACTACTTCAGTTGAAGATACGCATGATTCTGAAAGATTGATTCCAACTCCAGATTCATCTGTTGCAACTTCAGATAAGAAAAGTCAATGACTTCGGGCTTTGAAGATTCATGCTTTGTAATCTTCATGGCTGCGTTTCAAAAGTGTAACCTGTATTTTTAAACCTTTTACTTCTCTGTCTGTTTTATTTACGTCACTTTTAAGAAATATATGCATAGCAATATGAATTTCTGGATAGTGGACTTGGTAATTTCCTAGAAAAGGAGCTGTATTTATCTTGATAACTAAGTTCAGGGAATTCTAACTTCATAGACTAAACTTACTGAAAATATTTATTAAAACCTTCCTAATGCTTATATTACAATTTTCCAAAATAATTGATCAACTTAAGTTGTGAAGATGTCAACTTTCGGATGATTTTTTCTATGCTATCTTGACTTCGGCTGTACTTGAACAACTTCCCATAAATTATTACAACAGATCTTCGGATCTCCACTTTATCACAATTAAGGTACTTGAATGCCTTATTGTCGATTTGATTAACCAAGCTGTCATTGACCAACTCTTCAGTTATCATCTTTATCATACAATCAAGAATGAAAGTTAACTTGCCATCATTGCTCGACTCTCCGAGCTCAGCAATAATAAGCTGGAGTAAGTTGCTTCTCAGCTCCGAACTGAACAAGATCATTTCATCAAATATTTCCCCTATAGCATGCTTGAACTCATTCATCAAATTTTCCTCCCCAAGCACACTAAGGTCACTTAATAACTTGAAAATCCTAGTATGGTTAATCTTGGCCTTGTTTATGAGCAACTGCTTCAATAAAATTAAACCGTTCAATAGTCTGGATTCCTCGTATTTCTCTACTAAATTATAATTGAAAAACTTCCATAAGCTCTCTTGAATTCTCAATACCCCTTCACTATAATAGTAATTTGTGAAATCCATATCAAATTGCAGCCCACTTTGAAGAATATTCAATAACTTGTATAGCTCTTTTTGAACCAAAGTGTTTTTTCCTAATTTTTCACAATATAGGTCAAAATCATTTCTATTGCAGTCTGATTCGTCGATATTCATGTTAGCCAACTGGAAGTTAAACCAATTCAACTCATTGTAATCATACTTAAGCCCAAATTTTCTGGGAGATCCTCTGAAGTCTGTATCGTCCTCGTAAATGTTTATAGGTTTGTTTCGGTCTGAGATTGACTTAAGAGGGTCGACCTTATCGACTAAGGTTTGTAATGGGTCTGCAACACCTGATCTATCTGTTATTTGAACTTGTGAGAAGTCAGCAATTAGCTCCTTAGATTTGCTATTAGAAGAAGCTGTATCCGAGGAAGATACACGAACGGTTTCCTTTACTTCAAAGATGGAGGAAAGCTTGTCTGCCTTTTCATTGGGGAACTCTGGTGAAGGTCCTAATTCTGGTGACGGTCTTGATAGTTTTCCACTGTTGATACTGCTATTGCTGCTAAATCCATTATTGCTAATTGAATAATTCTTTTGTAGATCGTGATCCAACTCCATAGTATCCTCCACAATGGTGTCTGGAAGTTTGAGTGATCTGAAGGATTCACCACCATTAACAGGTACAAGCATAGTCAAGTCACTTCCTCCTTTGAGTGGTGAGCCTTTAAGTTCACCATGATGACTTGGTAATACCACCTTGGTTAAATCAAACACATTGGCTAGATTCAAATCCTTGGTTATAGTATTATTAAATTCTGTCAAGCCATCAAGGTCAACGATGTATCCAACCTCTTCCTTAACTTTTTGGTCTAATTGTTCTAATTCGGTGGTAAATAATCGCTGGTTAATTGCATACAACTGGCTAATCAAGTTTGAATAAGTCTCGTATAACGGAGTCGACCGAACTAAGTTGACCAAATTGAACAAGTTAACAATCGTAGTTGAGAAATGCCTATCAGTAATTGGAATCTTGTTGGAGCCTGAAATCATAAACTCTATTATCAGTTGAATCAAAACTGATTTATATTTAATTGATTGCTTTAACAACCACGGATCGGAATCATTCAAGCTGTCATTATTAAGACAAGATCCCAATAAGGTATTGATGGAGTCATAAATCTGCTCTAAATCAATAATGCTGCTAATTTCGTTGGCTAAGCTGAAGTTAATTGGTTTAACCATAATCATACATACTCTGAAAAAGTCAATTGGCCTAAAAAACTTCGAAATCCTTTCAAGTTTTATACCACTTTCAAAAATTGGCTGAAGTAGTTCGATATCAGCCATTGAAATTTTCGACAAAAAGTCATTGACTGGTTTGGGTAACTCTTCGTTAGCTTTAACGGCGTATATAAGTAAACTAATACCTTCTTTCACCATCATTGGATCATTTGAAGACAAGAATTTAATTATCGGATCTGTATCAACATCAAAGGCAGAAGGGATTTCATCTAATGTTGGTGAATGTTGCAACTGATCTGATCTTCCAGATGAAGGCAAAGGGGTCTTTGAGATGAACGGATTATCCTCATCTTTTGCTCCATGAGAATGCTTGAAAGAACTGTTCTCCGTTGGAGGTAAAACAACCCTGAGTGGAACACCCAAACCAGATAGCGATCTTGTTATTGATCTAGAACTGCTGTGTCTGGTGATATTTTGGTCATGCACTTGCTTCTTTGGAGCTGAAACACTTTCTGCACCGTTGTACAACGATCTAGTAGGTCTAGTGTTCGCCCTTTCACTCTCAGACAGTCTTATGCTTGTAGGTTCCATTGCCCTTGAAGGAGGTCTAGAGAACTTTTCTCTTTGCCTTTCTCTTATTTCCTTGTTTTTAGCAAGAATTGTCTCTTTTATGGAAGGCTTGATAACTTTGCGTTCAGGTCGATTCACAGAAACCGTTGCACCAGGAAAACTTGAGGTAAAACTATTAGATGGATTTCTCGGAATCGCTGAAGAGGGATATCTATACTGCATGGTTGGTGGGACGGAACCAGATCTTACGGAGCCTGCTCTATTGCTTTGAGATCTTTCTATCGCTCTTACAACATTGGGTTCAAGTTGTCCTAAAACACTTTCCGCTTCCTTAGGAAAGTACTTCACGAATGACCAATAAGTTTCCTTTGAGCTCAGTCTCACCGAAGGATTTGGATCGGCTAGTAACTTGCATATCATCTTCAAACATAAATCAAATGCCGAATCTGAATGGTTTTGAGGATGTGCGTTTGTGTGAAAGTGATCATGAAATCTTATCAACATTATTTGTAACCATGTTGCGCTATATGAACGCAATTTGATGTTTTTGTCAAGACTGGAAGAATAAATTCTATTAATATACCTTGAATGATGTGAACAGTTGATAAAAATAGCACAAATTGCAACATGAGAATTGACAGACGAGATATTCTTAGTTGCGGTACACAATTTAAGTAGTGTAGGCAAGAATAAATCAACCAATGGCTCAAATGATTCGCCAAATTTCACAGCAAGTTCTTTTATTAACTGACATCCATGACTTGATAAAGTTGTTCTCAAGGAAGCAATTGACTTACAGATACCCTCGCTCACTTCACGCAAAGCAAATTTGAAAGCCTCGGGGTAACTACTAATGGCATTACCCCTTGTCAATTCTCGAAGTGTTATCATACCTTTTTCTCTCGTTGTCCAATTATGTTCAGTTTCCTTGTTTGAAAAAGCTGGTGACAATTGATACACAATATGACGCAAATCTTCTGGACTATGTACACTTTTCACTTTTATGAACTCATCAATTTCGTAGTTTGTAAGGTTGCTTGTGATTTTCTTTAAATCTGCTTCCTGTTCAGACTCATGAGGTAAATCATCAGCAACAGTCTCTTGGGAACTTTCTCTACTTCCCTGGAAATTCTCAGTTATAATCTGTTCTGAATTCAAGTGAATTCTGCCAACAATATGCACTTCGTTGTCATTTGGCTCGTTAGCCACATAGTGGTTGTTAATACTAGGTGTTATATTTGTTGCTGACTTTGTTATTGACAAGCTGTTTGATTTGATGGTTTGAAAATTGACAGAACCAATTGCTTCCTCTATCTTTTCTTTGAGTTTTGAGTCAACTAATTGGATATCCAACTCCTTTGATAGGCTGTATTTACGAAGTTGATTGTACTCTAAACTATAAAAGTACGTCAAGAACTCGATTATTCTATCCACCACTTCATTACGCCTTTGGTTTTTGGTAATTGACTCAACAATTGCCTTAAGATATGGTTGCAAGTTGAAACTTGGATTCACGTTCTTGATTATATCTTCCATAAGAGCAATTGTTTGTATGACTACCTTTGGATTTCTATGAGTAAATGCTATTTCTGTAAGTGCAGTTTCCACAGAATTGGTGCTATCCAACCAATAGGCTTCCAATGCTTTCTTTGCTGCTGAAACAGTGGAATTTCTGGAATCTCCTAATCTGCTAATTAATATTGGTAAGACCAAAAAGCTCTGTTTTTTTAACACCTCATGCTTTATATCTTGCATAGCAACCCTTTTAACAAGATGGCACAACACTCCAAAGCTAGAGCTCAGGATGCCACCATCATTTATATCAGTTGCAACTGTGAGGGCTTCAAAGTATTTGGGAACTTGAGAAAGATCTACTATTTCTCTTTTGACATGAGTTTTAAAATTATTAATGGCATCTAGTTTCTCTGATAAATTTTTTGTGCTGGAGCTGACTATATCGAACAAAGTTTGTGCAGATATTGGAGTCATGGGTCGTTGTTCCATGGTATAGCACTAGTTTTTGTGTATTTTAGAAAGTCGCGAAATCAAAACAAGTCTTGCGTGGGCTCGTAATCGATGATCTAAAATGGTGTCAAGCAGTTGCCAGAGAATTTGTGAGATGAGTAATGTACATTTACTTTGCTAATAACCATAATCCTCCAACAGCGATGAAAGACACAGCACCTACAAGGATAGATTGATTTGGTGTCAAGTTCACCAAGTTTGACTGATTCTCTTTCAAGTAGCTCTCGACATCAATTTCTTGTTTCCTGACATAGTTGGAGGTGATATTGCGGGAGATTTCTGTTTCTATAAGATTACCAGTTTCATCATGATTGGCCACATAAAGTATATCATCCTCTACCTTGTCGACAATTACTTTTTGCACGTTACCGAAAAAGTCAGTCAACTTGACAGTTGAAATATCTCTTCTAAACAAATCCTTTCTGAATCCAGCATGAGAATGGATGTTTTCGAACGAATAAACGTCAAACAAGTTGTCGATAGTAGCATTAGAGTTCTTTTCGATGTTCTCGAGATACTCTAAAGTGTAATATGTGAATCGGTCTATAACAGCAACTCCGATTTCCATGTCTGAATGGTGTGAATATGAAGATTCATCAATTTCCGAGGATCCAACTGCTAGTATATTTGGAGAGTAAAATCTCTCATACATAGAGTTAGCTTGGCAGGTGTCTATCATGAAGAAGATCTCGTTGTAACGCTTCATTTCATACATTTGAGCAAAGGCATCGGCAATATCATAGGATCCAATTTCTTCTGCGTCTTGGAATTTCAAAAATTCATTACCTCCATGACCAGTCATGTATATGAAAATATTAGAATTTTCATCTGTTAACAATCTCTTACTTCTTGGATGGTCGTCATCCCATCTATCAGTTAGCAATCTGATGAAGTTTTCCACTGTCACATCATATCCTCTATAGTCCACCTCAATCAGATCACCATATAAATCAATAGCTTGATTCATGTTATTGAAAACTGTTCCTGGTACTGCATTTCTAGGATTACATGCTATATCATCTGGTAACATAAGAATGATTTGGGAGTCGGGTATACCCATTCTTTTCACTGTTCTGTAAAGACTAAGAACATTGGCAATGTGTCTGTAATTGAACCAGAATCTTGAAGTTGAAACTAAAACCGCCCAATTATTGGTATGGCCAGATTCACTAATGATCTTTTCAGCATCATTCTCGCTAAGAATCTGTGGGTCACATACTGTTGACCACACCAAGCTCAACAAAAGCACAATAGATGCAAGCACTTTCATTTGTGTGTGTGTATTTTTTGCGAATTACTAAGTTTCGTGTCAATCTTTTTGCTTGAAATCGTGTATTTAGAGGTCTTCCTTTATTTTACTTTGCTGTATTATTAATTCTGGAAAATAACTGCTGGAGACGTGGTCATATCCGAGTTGTTCTTGGTCTGATTCGTTACTATTTTCTTGATCGCTTTGGCGGCTTTCTTATTTGGTCCCAACATTTTCTGCAACTCCCACTTGAGATGCAACGATTTCAGGGAATACTTGATTGCAAATATCAAGGCAGAAGCCCTCGCTCTATCCATTAACTTCAATTCATGTAAAAATTTAGAAACTACTTCTGGGTTTAAATCATAGTATCTTTTGATCACAGGTGGAATCTTGCTCTGGATGTACTGCAACTGCTTGTCAGAAATGCCTTTAACCTCAGTGGAATGTCTTGTAAAATAAGACTTTGCTTCGTTCATAAGCACTTCTGCTTTCCTTACAACAGGTGTAAGACTGTAGTCCAGCATTATTTCTTTCTCTGATCGTATTTTGCTAACCTTATATGAGGCCGCTGCTCGGAGAACATATGGAGTAAACATGCTGGAAAATAACTTGAAAACAGTGATTCCCTTGTCATCTTGCTCTCTTTTGATTAAGAGAAACCTCTCATCGATTTGAACTCCCCAAATATCGTACTCTAAACGAACCCAGTCTAGTCTGCTCTTTGCGATTTCACTATGTACATTTTTTGAATCTTTGAAATCGTCAATATCTTTAGCTTCCAAAGCTAAAAACCCTTCAATGGTGGTAAAGTTTATAACAAGATCCTCCTCAAACTCTTTCAACTTCTCATGGCTCAACTTCTCTTGTAACTTCCTATCCTTCTCCTTTTGAATTGCTTCCAATCTTTTTTCTTCTAAAAAGTTCTCCTTCTCTTCTGAAAGCTGTTCATAACTTTTCCCTTCAATTGGAAAGTCTGGTGGTAATGCAAATAGTGTTGGAACTGATTGTATACCGGTTCCTCTGGTACCGGCAATATCGGCGACATGGCAAACTGACTTATCTTTATGCAATCTTAATCCTCTACCTATCATCTGTACCAACAAGGGTCTCGACTTTGTTGGCCTGACTAAGAACAAAGAGTCAATATTTGGAATATCTGTGCCTTCTGTGAAAACTTGAACATTACAAAGCACGTCGATCAATCCGGCCTTGAAATCTTCTATTATCTGGTATCTTTCGTGTTTCACAGTTTGACCCGTAATATATTGTGCATTGATACCTTCTTTCTGTAATATTCCACACAAGGTCTTACAATGAGCGATATCAACACAAAACATTAGTGTTGATTTAAAGTCATATTTCTGTCTCAACCTTTTGTATGCGGTTGCCACAACCATATTTGCATCTGATTCATTGACTGCTTTAGACAAGCTAGACACCTCGTAATCATCCTTGAATGATGTAACCTTGCTCAAGTCTATATCCGCTTTAAGACTGGTAAACTTAACGTCTACCAATTCTTTGTTTTGCACCATAGTCAATAAACTTCTCTCGAATACTATTTCATCAAAAATTAACCCAAGGGATTGTCCATCACTTCTTTCCATTGTTGCAGTACATCCTATTACATATATTTCCAGATCAGCGCTGTCAGCACCAAAGAATTTCAAGATCTTTACCCACGAACCAGCAGTTGCATGGTGACATTCATCCAATATAATGGCTTTGAAGTCCTTGGGATCGTATTTCTCTAGCCTTGCAACCCTTATCAAGGTTGGAACCGAACCAACGATCACATCAGCGTTAAAATCTGGTTTCAAGTTTCTCATATCAATTGTGACATTCAAATCAGGATTGAGTTTCTTAATGGTGGAGGCGGCTTGTCTGATTAGTTCTTCTTTGTGTGCTAGCACCAATATCTTGTTTCCACGTTGTGGTGTAGTCTTGGGTATGTGTGGAATCAAGCTGGAAAACACGACTGTTTTTCCACCTCCGGTAGCTATCACAAATGCTGGTCTTCTGATGTTCCTCTTAAATGCATCTTTTACTGAATTTATAGCTTCAAGTTGGTAGTCTCTTAGTTTTATTATGTTTTGTAACTTCGAAGTAGTGCAAAGTAGTCTTGGTCGAATAATGAGTGGCTGTAGCCATTGACTATGCTTAATCATTAAATAGTGAGACTTGAGAAATGAGATCCCAAAAAAATCAACTAGAAATACATTACATTAACTAAACACCTCCTAACTTTTATAAATATCTATTCTGGATCTTTTGAACACATTGTGGTAGCAGTACTCCAGATTCTCGTCGACTTTTTCTATATTGTCGCTCTCATCTGCATTTGGAGCCTTTGTCGTAATCACTACATAGGTACCATCTTGTTTGGAGTCATCCTTATAAGGTCTCACAAAGGACCCTGGATTTATAACAATCACATTTCTAACAACCTTTGCAAAGTATTTCAATTCAGATGGTGATATTAAGATATCAGGTAACGAGTCTCCCAATTCAGCCAATCCCATGTAACTGACTTCCAAAGTAGATCCTCCTATTTTAGTTTGTGAAAGCTCCTCTGCCATTAATCCATCATATTGATCAACAAGTTCTTTCTTCTCGTTTGGGGGTAATGGTTTTCTTAAAACAGAGCCTGGAAAAGTAGGATAGTATCTTCTCTGATCGAACACATGATTTATGATTCTTTCAAATCTGTTGGATAAAATTTTGCTACTGCTGGGATCAATTTTGGATACATCCTTCAAATCCTTAAATATATCCAAGTTACAACAACCAAATAAGATCTCATTGATGGAAAACCCATTTGGATTAGGAAATACTTTGACATTCTTAGGTAATCCCAATGACTTTCTGTCAAAAGAATCCTGAGGAAACGAGCAATGCTTGATAGTGGCATCTCTTATAGATGGAATTAAGATGACTTGGATATTCGAGTGTAATTTCTTTAAGATAGGTGTGATTGTCTTCTTAAAAACTTCATCGAGATTAGTTGGTTGTATTTTTTCGTTTGGGAGCTCAATTTCACCATCAACAACCGACTTATTGTTCAAATCAACGAATGGTCCGAGTAGCACTATTAAATCTGGCTTAACTTCATCGTTCATTCTATCAACGAACCCTTCAAACTTACTATAATCAAGGTGATGTTGGTTTGAGAATGGCCCACAAGCAATGACAGTTTTGAGTCCCTCGCTACCTGCAAGCTCATATTTCTTGGTAATCGATTCCAATTCTTCTGCTGGTGTGATTGGAGCACCTAATTCAGGTAATTGCAAATTCTCTTCCACGATAAAGCTCTTTCCTGTAGGGTTCTTTCCTTTCAAACACACAATTTGACCAGGAAAGAAACTATACTCCACCAACCTTGTAAGATCCAAAGGAACCCTTTGACCAATTCCTGACAATCTAGAGGTTTCCAAGTATAAAGAAGTAGCATTCAAATCTTGGGTGAGGGATTGATCATACAATGGAGAATCTGGAACAATTCTACCACAACAACAGATATCAAATTGTGAGGACAAGCATGGGTTTCCAAATGTAACATCTTTGTGGTGGTCTTGATATAGTTGACTCATGTTATCGATTTGTTCATCCAACACATCTGCACTTTCAAGTAACTTCATGGACATGGTACGAAATTTGTATTTTGTAGCATCGAAGTTAGTAGTAATAGTGAACTTGGAAACTTCGCCATCGTCCAAGTCATTATCGATAACTTCGATTTCATTGTTCAAAGTTTCAATAACTGTATTTGAATCCTGTGCCTTTTGGGGACTACTGTAAGTTTGGTTGATTCTGCTATTGATTGGCGATTTCAGAAAGGTGTTATTTGCAGTTTGATAATCCCCACCTGGAGATGAGTCTAATCTTAAGTGAGTTGTTGGTGTTTTATATGGGGTATCTCCTACCTTCCTATACTTTAAATTTGGAGTTTCTTTGGCAGGAGAGGAAGAGTTTATTGGGGCCAAAGGTTTTCGTTTCAAAGTGGAGTTGCTGAAATCTTTTGCTCTTTTGATGGAGGGAGTCATCTTATTCGCTTGATTGGCCAAGTCATTTTGCAAATACTGCTGGAACCCATCCAAGTTGATCAAATTCAATTCTAAATCACTCTGAACTTCATTAACATTGTAAGTTTCCCAACGTACAAATATATCGTCGGTAGAATAATTATAAATCAGCTTCAAGGTGGTGATCTTCTCGATAACCTCATCGGTCAATGTATTTGAAGCTCCAAATGCAGACAAGATTTCTTCTCTGGCTAGTGGTAGGACTGTCATAAGTTTATTTCAAAAGATAGCGATGTGGTTAAGTCGCGCGTAACGCGTAGCTTCGAAAAAAATAGTATATACACTAATTACAAGATCTATATGTATGTTTTCACTACTGCACACCAATACTTTCTACTATTAGGTTGACTTTTCTGGCTCTGGTTCTTCCTTTGATGGTTCTTCCTGCGAAACTTCCTTTGGTTCTTCATTTTCTGGCTTATCTTCAACAGCTTCTTCACTCTTGCTACCCTCTACCAAGTCTTCTTGCTTTGGTTTCTTGTCCAGTTTGCTATTCTTACGGAACTTCTTAACTTCGTGCTTGCTGTTGCTGAAACTGCTCTTTCTTTTAGTGACTTCGTTAACGCCGAATCTTCTACCATTTTCTTTCATTTCTTGGAAGGTTAAAAGAGACATCTTCTTTAAGATATCTTTCTTTTCAATTTTGTCTTCATTTTCCTTGGTAACTAAACCGATTGGGTAACTGATTTCCATATTGTTTAAGAAAAATTCAGAGTCCTCGGATGAGTTGAATTCGATATCCACAACTCCAAAAAATTCTTTAGTCTTTCTGTTTCTGACTCTACGGATGGAGTTGATATACTTTTCCTTTGGCAAGCTTGGGATAATTTTTGAGTTAAAGAACTCCTCCAAGTCTTCTTGGGTTAAGGTCTTTGGGAACCCTTCGATGTGAACTGTATTTCTCTTTCTGTTATTTTTTAATTCATTAAAATCTTGAACAGGATCATTTCTGCTGATCATTTCGTTGTTGGCTGATAACTTCAACTTTTTACTTTCTTTTAAAGCATTTACCACTCTTTCTTCTGGTCTATATTGTCTCATTCTTCCAAAAGTCAAGATGGTTTTCAATTCAACCCAACCGTCATTTGATTCATAAATTTTCCATAAAAATCTGTCAGTTTGCAAATTACTGTCAGAAAAGTAGAATTCGACTTGCTTTCTTACTTTAGCTTCGAAATCTTCACCTTGATAAATATTTTCAGTCATATTGATCTGTGCTTTTAACTAATGTTGAAAATTTTTGTTCACTTTTCTCATCTCCTTCCTTCTTCGGATTTGTGCACGACCGTATCTGGTGAGAATTTTGAGACAAGACCCCACCTTACTTACCTCTGAAAATGGCATCCTTACCAACTATTGCAAGACAAAAAGAGCTTTTGGTGAACTATGAAAGAATCGCTAAAAGGGTTTCGGAATTGGCCTTACAGTATTCCAAGAAACAAGTCGATTTAGTGGCAGTTTCCAAGCTTAAACCTTCGAGTGACATATTGGGGTTATACAACGATGCCAATGTAAGGCACTTTGGGGAGAACTATGTTCAAGAATTAGTATCCAAGGCTCAAGAATTACCCAAGGATATAAAATGGCATTTTATTGGTACCCTTCAAACTGATAAATGTAAGATACTAGCTAAACAAATTTCCAACTTGTATGCAGTGGAAACTATTGATTCACTTAAGAAGTGTAAGAAGTTGAACACTTTGAGAAAAGAGGTTGACGGAGAGGTCATAAACGTGTATTTACAAATCAATACCTCAGATGAGGAACAGAAATCTGGCTACTCAATCAAAGCTGAAGACAGAAACTTGATTTATGAGAGTGTTGAATTCTTGCAAAGTAGTGAGTGCTCTCATTTGAACTTTATGGGGTTGATGACCATAGGATCTATCGGTGAAAGTACTCAACTGGAAGAAAACCAAGACTTCAAGAGATTGGTAGCTTTGAAAGATGAGCTAAACCAAAAATACAGCCTTGATTTGAAAACAAGCATGGGTATGAGTAACGATTATGAGGATGCAATCAAACAAGGAAGTACCAGTGTGAGAGTTGGAAGCTCAATTTTTGGTACAAGACCTCCAAAAGGAGCTTAATGCTAGAAATATCATTTTAAGTACATTTCTAATTTGCAACTTAGAATAATAAACTTATCGATTACTTTCTCTTCAATAACTTCTTCAATGGACTTCTTTTCTTAGTCTTCTTGGGTTGCTCGTCTCCTTCGCGTGGTGGGATAGAGTTGTCGTCTTCATCGTCAATGATATCTTCGGGTTCGTCATCTTCACCGTTGTTGAACAGGACAATATCTTCCGGATGAGGAATATTAAGCTTAGCTTCAAAGTCTTGTTGATATCTGCTTTCAACTTCGTTAAAGTCCTTCTTTGGATCAATGTGTCTAGCATTGTCAATGGTAGCGTATTTCATATTTCCATTTTCATCTGGGACCTTTATGATGTTATCAGACACGTCTTTGATTTCAGCATAATCATTATAATCACCTTTGTTTGCTTTAGAATTCAAAGCAGTGGTCTTAGCCACGTTTGAATTCGATGCACTCATTGGAACAGCTTCAATAACAGAAGGGACCTTATTGCTAAGAATGTCCTTGATTTGGCAAACAGAATTCTTGACAGTAGAATAGTCCCAATCACCATCATCGTAAGCTTTGATCAAACCTTTGACCTTGCTGGAGTAAAAATCGTGTCTCAATTTGATGTCGTTGTCGCTGAAATCATTTTCCCATTCGACTTCACTCTTGAACAATGAAAAGAGTTTGTTCATTACAAACCAAACAATCAAGAAAGAATGTTCTGAAATCAACAAAATAAGAATCAAATGGGAGGTCTTGATGTTGATACTAGCCTTGTCCAAAGCGAACTGACCCATTGACTTAGGTGGTAAGTTTCCGTGTCTGTAGAATGTAGTTATCGCTGGCGAAACAACAGACCCAATCCAAGTCAAAAGAAACAAAGCATGGTTCCAAGGATAGATTGAGTCAACTCTTTCGGGGACTGGTGGCTTGAAGTACTTACCATTCAATAACTTGAAATAATCCAATTTCAAAGTCAAAGTCAAAAACAATAAGGTTACTAACGGAGCTAATGACCAGACGGGACCAAATAAAATAATATAACCGTAAACTATTGTAACAAATCTGAAATCGTTGTTAACATCATAGCTTGGCAAAGTAACGTACTTACGAACGTTCTTTAACCAGTTAGATTCGTTTAAGTTATCCTTAAGTTTGTAGTTATCCTTCGAAAGCAATTTCTTCACAATTGAAATCACCTGTGGCAAGACATACTTCAAAATTAACTGGATAATTTGATTGGTGACCATGAAGTAGTAAAACTGCAAGTTTAGTCTATTTTGATTCATTTTAAATTCTTCTTGGTTCTTCAAGTGAGTCAAGTATCTGAAATAAACTGAATCCTGGCTGAAGTTTTCTAAGCTTGCTTTGATGCTGACCAAATTTGGCTTAATCAAGTGAGCAAAAGGCAAGTAAATGAATGAAGTAATTATCAATGGCATGTAACTTGTTAAAAAGTTCAAGCCTAATTGTTTAATCAAGACTGAATTTTGCTTGGTATAGTCATTATTGTGGTTTTCAAACTTGATCAAAGCATTGGTAACAAAACCATAGATAATGGATAAAACTGGAACAAAAACAGAAATTAAAACAGTTGGCACCAAAGAAATAAATTGTTTACCAGGACCATTGTAAATTTCAGAAATGAAAATTTCCAACACAAAACATCCTAATTGATAAGCCACTAAAACTGCAACAAACAACAAAGCGACAGGAATAAAAGCCAATTGCTTCACATACTTGAGACCTTCATAGTTTGATGTGTGTTTGTAGTTCGATTTCTCCTCAAAATATTGGTTAATATCGACCAACTTCAATCTATGATCCTGAATCAAGTGGTAATTAGCGTTTCCCCAATAACTGATTAAGTACCTTTCTCTCTTACGCCAAAAGGTAATAAACAAAACTCCCCAAATCAAATTAATGATACAGAAGGTCATTGAGTACGCATGCTTGGACTTGAAATAGCTGAGGATACCAAAACCAGTTAAGAAACCCAACCACACGATGAGGTATTTCAAGAATTCGAAATAAAGAGCAATGTGGATACCAAAGTTCTCCTTAATCAAATTGGTTGGCGGGTTTTTAAACGTAAATAAATGGTTTAAAACGTCTTGATAAATAGTGGTATTATTGATAATTGGCGTAATTGGTGTCAAATTCTTGATTTCAGGATACTTCGACAAGTCTAAATCGTCAATTGTAGAACCAGTCAAATAATCATGAATAAACCTCAATCTATCAGCCTGGTTATTGATTGGGGAGGTAATTCCAAACTCATAGTTCCTAATTAAGTCCTTTTCGGCCAATTCCACGTATTTGTAATTGGCGACCTTTAAGAACACCAAAAACGACTTGGAATCGTTGTCTCTGATTTGGGTGTAAACACCCTTGTCGTACAATTTTTTAATCAAGTCCTCCAACTTCGAGTCCAATTTCTTGGATGCATACACAAATACATAATCTGAATCCAATTCTTTGATTGACATAGTTGTTTCTAGTTATGAGCAAATATCAACCAGGTAGTATAAGTTTCACAACAAACACAAACTTCAATATGTTGAGAGTTCGCGACTGAGCTACGTGGAATGGTAATTGGGGTAAAATAACGTTGGAAAGGAATTTGTAGGAATTTGAGAGTAATACATAGTACTAAGAGAATTAAGGCATTAACTTGAGTATTCTTTGAAGTTCCAAGTAGTATTATAGCACAACAAAAAATTTTCAAAAATCTTTATTTTAATTGTTGCAAAAATCACAGCCTCTAAAATTTCTTAAAAAAATATGGAAAAAGCATAAAAAAAACACAAAAAAAAACACAAAATTCAAAAAGTGATCTATTAAAGCGCTTAGACAACCACTCCAATCATTGATGCATTAAAAACAGCCTACGTCTTCCAAAAAATGAATGCTGGAGGTTTATTCACAACATGATGACGTGGGTCATTTTCTATTCTATGTACAGGACAAAAGCTGATATAAAACCAGCAGATTCGCACTTCGTCAAAAACCCTGACGATACATAACACCCTGACAGACCAAAGTAGGTTTTTAGAAACTGTTTGAGTGATTATAGTGAGTTTTTGGAGAGTTTACCTATTGTCATTTCATTCCCATGCCGCTTTCTTTGAGAATATATGAATAGTCTATTGGTAAATTTTCTGAATAGTCCTATAATTTATCTGGTTTTTAAAATCTATGAAGTTCCCTCCAATGATGTCTTAGTAAGTTCCTTATTCGTCCTTTGATCACTGAAGTTGTTAAAATTCATTCCCATGTTCATTTTTCGGTATTCCATTGAAATTCAATTCTCCGTTGGTCGCACAAATCAAGAATGAACCTTTTCATGAACAATATTCACATATTTGATTTATCTTTTGAACTGTAAAGTTTGGTTATAGAACTCTTCATTGAATTTTAATGGAGTCTCTGGAATTTTCCAAAAATTTTACTTTTCATTTAAATATGTTTCCTTATTTTGGTCTAGCAGGTTGTTGTGTATCTCATCAGGTTTTCCATAAAGTGCTTATATTTCTAAATACTCATAAGGATTACCAATCAACGTATTCCCTATCCACCACTCTAAATACCCTTACTTGTCCACTTTTCATCTCTCCCAATTTGTAGCTAGCCTGCTTAATTTGTCCATTGGTAGATTCAAACACCTTAAACTTCTCCTTCTTTGGATCATATTCATAGATGATAGCTGCATAAATAGATTCATCGCCAACAACAACAGATTTGCTGCCCAATCCTTTATGAATTTGGAATTTTCCATTCTTGATACATAATATATCTCCAGGCTTTACTTCATCCAATCTAGACACGTTATGATTATTCACATTCTTATAAATATTCACACCAAAAGATTTGCTTCCTATTGGCTGCAATACAGTATCTGGGAGTTGTCTAAAAATTATGTTAATCAAAGAATCAGTACCCACCTGGCCAATACTAGCAATGATTCTCAAGATGTTATCTCCGTAGTTTCTGTAATATTTGTCTAACAAATCTTTTCTAGCAATTGGAATCAGCTTCTTGGAGAAGTTCGTCACCTTAAGGGTTGTTCTAGGGTCTCCAAGTTCATATTCAAGCTCAAAGACTAATTGACTTAAGTCGAAGAATAACACATAGTAATCTTTATAAACCTTTGTACAATTCGCTCTTTTATTGATAGTATTCGAGTCCACCTCAAACACCAATTCACTTCCTATTTTCTGGGTCAAAAATTCTGGAAGCAAATCCTTGAGCCACCAACTGCCTGATTCAATGTTTTTTAGTTCGGTTTGTATTTGCTCATAATGTGCATCAGCCTGGTCTTCGAATTTAGTATGAGCAAGATCTGTAGATGTTCTTCTTATAGAACCAATAGAAGTTCCGGTATGAGATTGTGTTAGACTAGCCACGTCTGTAGAAGCCCTGGGCAAAGAACCTGGGATTGGAGGAGCCGGAGCCCTAGGGAAACTTGAAGAAGGTTGTCCATCCTCCGGAATTGGGGGAATAGGAGTCTGAAATGGAACTGGTGGTGCCAGAGTAGGCGGAAGTGTGTTAGACCCAGTAATAGTTCCAAAATCAAAATCACTGTCATCACTCGAGTCAAGTTCAACATCTGAATCTTCGACTTCTTTTACTGGAACAGGTGGAATAGGTACGATTGGGGCAGGTGGAGCAGTAGACGATGGCAGTGGAGCATTTTGCATCGCAGGAAGTGGAGGGAGTGGAGGAACTACTTCCGCTACAGGCGGAGGAGGGGGTGGTTCTCGAATAGGCTGAACAGGAGTCAATGTTTCTGATTCAAAATTTCTGTCTGAAGTGTCTTCATCAGCTTCATACCCAGTAGGTTCGTTCTCTAATTTGAGGTCATTTATTAGTAATTGATCAGGTTTCTTTTCGGTGGTATCTTCCAAACCACTATCACTCTGTATTTCATGTTTTAATTCTTCTACTTGGATTTGAGGAGGTGGTATTTTGGTTCTTGGTTCATCCTCTTCGCCCATAGATGGAGATTCCTCACTTTGGACTATTTCTTTTTCATGAATAATTGGAGTAGTTTGCTGAGGCTCTGAATCTTTGTTTTTTGTTGCAACTTCCTTAATAGTTGTTTTTTGGTTTTCCAAAGCAGCTGGATCAGAAAATGGAACGATAGGAACAGCACCACTAGGCAATCCTTTGTTTTGCTCCTCAGATTCACGAGGTTCTTCTGTTTTCTTTATTTTAGAAGTCTTTGGTTTGGAAGAAGGGGCGGAGGCACCAAAAGCTGGAACACCACCCATTCCCATCATACCAAACATGTTTCTTCCACCTGAAATTTTGGCCATTCTTTCTATCAACTTACGTCTTTTCAAATCTTCATCATCCTCGTCTTCATGATCATCTTCATGATCATCTTTGTCCTCTTGATTCTCATCCTCTACATCATCAACTTGACGAACCTCATTATACAGGACTTGTTCTTCCTCAGGTTCTTCTTCAATTGGCTCATCTACATGATCACGGGATTCAGGTACTGAACCTGTTGACCTGTAGGAGCCACCAGTATGACTAGCATCAATTGAGTTTTTTCTTGACACGCTAGCAATTTCAGTTTCATCATTCGCAGCAGCTTCTTGCTGTTTCTTGACTCTTTCCCTTTCTTCAGCAACCTTTTGTTTTCTTAACTCCTGTCTTTGCAACGCAGCAACTTCTCTTTCAGCTTCTTCTTTCTGACGTTGTTGCAACAATGCTATACGTTCCTTCAAACTGATTTTGGCTTCTTCTGGCTCCAAAGGCTTACCGTCATCAAAGGTAGTTGCTTTAACAACCTCAACATTCTTAGGAGCTTCGTTGTGTGGTGCATGGCCTCCAATTAGAAAAGACTCATCTCTAGGTTTGATCTGGGGAATATAGGAGGACTTGGAGCTAGCAATAAAGTCCTTTTTAATCAAATAGGGGTCTTCTCTAACCTGATTTGGCATAATTGGCTTAGGTACCATGTTACTAGTTGGACTAGATACCAGTTTGGAAACCTCATCTATTTCAGAAGCTGCTTTTACTGGAATATTGGATTGAATTGTATTATTCACTGGAGTTTCTATGGGAGACTTCTGGGATGCAGCTTCCGTTGACGTATCAATCGCAGGTGGTTGAGGAACCTCTCGTTTGATTTTCTTTGGTTCTTCTTTCAAAACTTCCACAAAGTTCTTAGGAAACATACCTGATTTATCATCATATCTACCAGAATACCAGTCATCATCTTCAATTTCTGAAACAGTAATTACTTGCCCCGCCAAAAAAGTTAAGTCGTCCTCATAGTCAGATTTATAGTCAAACAACGCTTTGACCTTAAAAGGAACTTTCAACTCAGACATATCCAATTGCACTTTATTCGTCTTTAGGAAGAGTTCCGGGCAATAAAAGCTTTGATTCTAAGTGGTTCAGCAAAACTTCTTGAGTTACTTCCCCTTTTAAATGTTTTTTTGAAATTGAGAATGACGATTTTGATTTGAGTTTCGCACATTACATTTAGCAGTCTAGTGATGTCGAAAGTACCAGTACTGAGCTCTACAGTGGTCATAACAGATAAGGTGCTCTCGTCATTAAGACCAACTAAAACATTCAACTATCACAAAGGTGCCAGTATCACGTGCTTAGATTTTGATGATTCTGGCCAATACTTGATATCTTCTGGAGTAGATAAATCCATACAGTTATACGATGTTCATAAAGGTATTCATCATAAAGACATACAGTCGAAGAAGTACGGTTCCCATTTGGCTAAATTTACACACAAAGACCTCAATTGCTTGTATGTGTCCACTCCAACTGTGGATTTAGAACCTGAGGTTGACCATGCTATAAGATACTTATCGTTAGGCGATAAGAAGTACATACGGTATTTTAAGGGCCATAAAGAACAAGTAGTTTCTTTGGAAGTGGATCCTGTTCATGACACTTTTCTTACTTCCAGTATGGATGGAACTCTAAAAACATGGGATTTCAGAACTTCTTATACAACAGGGAGCATTGATATAGGTCAACCTTGTTTGATTGCATACGACCCACACGGAATAATATTTGCAGCTGCTATTATTCCCAATCCATTCGAGGGTAATGATGGAAAAGGAGCAATTCAGTTTTACGACATCAAAAATTTTCAGCAAGGTCCATTCTTAACTGTTGAGGTACCAACCAAAAGTAGTACATGGAACAAACTAGAATTCTCAAACAACGGTAAGTTGCTTTTGATTTCAACAGATAGCAATGAAAATTACGTTCTCGATGCATTCCTGGGACAGTTATTAACCGTGTTAAGTGGTTCATCTGAGATTATTTCCAATTATCCTAATTATGGTTCTTCTTGCTTCTCAACAGATGGCAAGTTTGTTTTGGCTGGATCTTCAAGATCCACTTTACTGATATATGACGTTTCTAGGCTTAAATCTAGCAATGGAACAAACACCGTGATAGAAGGTGATAACCCCAAAACTGTCAAACCTTTTAAAATACTAAATTCGAACCAAGGAATAACAAAAGTGGTAGCATTTAATCCGAAAATTTTAAGTGTAGCCACTGCAGATAACTCTGTTAGTCTTTGGCAGCCACAAATGCTTTAATAGAACCCTGTATATATACAGCATTTTCGCAGTCAATTTAAAATCTCTTTTAATGATAACGAAGTTTCTTAAAGATGCATCCAAAATTCAGCAGGTACAGCCACAAGTTTCCAAACCTTCAACAAAAGTCAAACCAAAAGCCTTTTTAAAGTTTATGCCTGCAAAATATACTTCAACGAATGAATTCTATCTGAAATATAGACCTCCTAGTTTTACTGATGCAAAGAAGTTCCCGAAAGTTGCTACTGATATTAAGGGTTTGGACTCCAATGCTTACAAATACCTTAATCTAAATGGTATGTTATCTAAAATGCCCAAGTTATATTGTGATAAATTCATGCAAGTGACATTTTTTCCGGAGTATCACTTCATCTCTTTGGCAAGGAAATCTAACATTGCAATTGCAAAGTTGAATACACAAATTCCAATTCTTAATGACCAACAAGCAGATAATAGCATCATAAAATACAAAGGAAAGTATAGAGGAAACGTTTTTTTCCTGAAGCGTACAAACCCTATGTCTACTGCTGTTGGTAGGGTAAAGTTTAGAAGATTTTTCAGAGAATGCTTGTTTAAAGCAGTACAAAAACAAACAGGAAAGCTAGATAACTTGAGAGGAGTGTATTTTGTAAGGTTGGATGTTATGCCCGTTTCTGAGGAAGAGAAAGATTTGTTTTTCAATAACTTTTCTCAACAGATCACCCTACTACAACAAAGTCACCGTAACATTAAGAATTTACGACATCAAACTAGAATCTTCAACGCAAATAAAAAGCAGATAGAGACATTGAAGCGTCAATTAAAGCCATATAATACAATTAACGAGCAGGTCATACCCACTAGTTACCTGAAAACGCCATTTGCAAATACAAAGTTGATTTAAATATTACACCACGTTGGAATGTCAGTTTGAAAGTCAAAAGAAAAGTCATCATCATCTGCTGGTTCAAATTTATATCTATATGCATGTAACCAAATAGAGGATAACTCTTTTTCCCTTTCAAGATCGAAAAGCTCTCTGTTGCATTCTTCACAGAAGTTCCCACTTTTGTAAGCTTCGATTTTTTTAAATGCCAAAGTTCTTATGTTGTTTAGTTTTTGCTGCATCGAATCTTCTATGAATTCATTAACATTAATAACAACAGGGAGTAGGTCAAATTCACTGGGAAGCACTCCATTATCTTCCTTTAATTTTCCAAAGCAGTTATATTTTTGAAAAACCTTAGAATAGATTTCCAACTCTATCTCGTTCTTTAATCTGTTGATTTCAACCCTACCAGATTGGCTTTCTGGGTTGTAGAAAAAGTCATTAGCTATAGGATACCCTAGGTTTCTAAGATGGATTCGGATTTGGTGCATTTTACCTGAAATTGGGGTACATCTCACAATACTTTCGTTTAGCTTAGAGTTATATTTGATCCTTTCAAACTTTGTGATAGTATTTGTTGGTAAATCGGTTATATTGGAAGGCATCATGTAACCTCCATTTGCGTTGACTAAGAAAATAGGACACACAGAAAGCTTCTTACCCTCAGGGAATTCACCCTTTACTCTTGCGAAATATTGCTTCATCGTCAAGTCTGATTTCTTTGCAATAAGGTTCAGAACTTTGGAAGCTGTATCCTTATTCAATGCAAAAATAAGAACTCCAGATGTAACCTTATCTAACCTATGTGTAGTCCAAAGGTCATCTAGTTTTAAATCATGTTTAAGTATTTCTGAGATCGAATTGTACTTATAGTTTGCAGTAGGATGTGTTGCAATTCCAGCTGGTTTATTGATTACCAAGAGATCCTTCGACTGGTAAATAATGTTCATCATAGTACGACTATCATTGGGTAAAATACTTTCATCCACGATAACAGTAGGTTCATGCATATGACGCTGATTATAAATAACATCATGTTTGACTATGGGTCGATCTTTCAAATCTATCCAACCTTTTATATACTTAGAAGGCTGCTTTATTCCATAATTCTCTAAAACATAGATTTGATTGTTTTCGATTTCTTTTCTTACAACGTCTTCGTGCTGTCCCAATTCTTGGGTGAAAACATCAAGAACAGTCCTACCTTCCCATCTTGTCTTGATATGCGTTTGGTATGTATGATAATAAGGTCTTATCTTTCGTAGACCATTTTCGATCACATACACAGGAGATGCCATTAACAGTTTTCGCAACTAGTTTCCAAACCCAGACTGAAAAAATCGCACTACCTAATCCAACATGGCTATGAAAGGTTTGACCCAATTCATAGTGGACATCCGAAGCAGCCAGGATCTGGAGGAGGAAAGAAAAAGAATTAAGTTAGAAATCAATAATATCCAGAGTAAATTCAATGACGCCAAGTTGAGTAGCTACCAACGGAAAAAGTATGTAAGTAAGTTGATCTATATCTACTTATTAGGCTACGATAACCTCGTAGACTTCGGTACAACACAAGGTTTGAGCTTGTTGGAATCCAAGACATTTAGCGAGAAACAGTTGGGATACTTATATTTCTCCATATTTTTTAACAATAAAGGCGATAAAAAGGAGTACTTGACGGAGATGTTTGAAACCCTATACACACAATTAATCAAGGACCTCAAGGTAAGCAATGACGAAGAAATAAACATACTAGCATTAAACTTTGTTGCAAACAACTTCAGGGTTGACTACAAGATTGATGACAACTCTTATAATTCCATCAACTGGGTTGAATTAGTGGACTGTGTGTACTCCATTACAATCTCTCCCGTTAACAGCATAACTATCAAAAAAAAGGCAATAGTTACATTAAAGAATTTAGTGATGATTTACCCTGAAATGATATTGAAAAATAACAATTGGATCCCAAGATTATTGAACTTGATTGACTTGAATCAAGATTTAACTATCGTGTTTAACTCTGTGAGTTTGATCAACCACTTAATAAAATTGAAACCAGGATTTATACCAAGCATCATTCCTTCAATTACTAACAATTTGTTGAACGTTGTCATTAAAAATGAATGTCCTGAAAACTTTTACTACTACCAAACACCTGCACCTTGGCTCATCATTAAACTTTTCCAGTTACTAGAGTCTTGTTTCTTAATCAACCCTGAGTTAGCAATCGATACGAATAATTTGAATAACTTGCGATTAGTAGTGTCCAAGTCTATCCAGAATGCTTCAAAACCAATCAAGGGTTTGCCAAACAGAAATAGTCAGAGTTCTATATTGTTCGAAGCAGTATCATTGGCAGTATTCTTAAATGCTTCTGACGATGCAATTAATGGAGCAATAAAGGCATTGATTGAGTTATTAACTAGTAGCGACACCAATACCAGGTATTTAGCATTGGACGTCTTGATCAAGTTGATTGGTAGATCTGTTAACAATTACTTAATCAGCAAATATTCTACTTTAGTTATGAACAACTTGTCTACATTTTTGCTTTTATTGAACGACAGAGATGTCAGTGTCAAGAGAAAGACCTTGGATTTATTGTATATCACCACTAATGAAACTAACTACCAAATAATTATTAATAAGTTGATTGATTATTTCCCTCAAAGTGACTACCAGGTGAAATCCGAATTGTCCATCAAAATTGCTGTGTTATCAGAGAAATTCACTCAGGATTCAAGTTGGTATGTTAATATCATGATTAAGTTGATTTCGATACCTAATAATTCAGCAAGTGAAATCTTGAATAACGAAATTTGGGAAAGAATTTCTCAAATCATCATCAACAACAATTTCTTGCACAAGTCTAGTACCAAATTGATTATCACCAAGCTAAACAGTTTATTGAATTCTGGTGTGGCCGTTTCAGATAACTTAATCAAACTCGCTAGTTTCTTGATCGGTGAATTTGGTAGCACTATAGTTTCTGAATATGAACCGGCTTTCCAATTTAAGATTTTATTCAGTCTATATCTGAAAGTCAGCATTCAGGGACGAGCAGTCATTTTGTCCAGCTTCTTAAAGATGTTATACTACTATCCTAACGAAGAATTTGTTCCTAATATTATTGATTTGTTGGAAATGGAGACTTCATCACTTGATTTGGAAATTCAAACCAGAGCATTTGAGTATCTTAACCTTTTTACTTCTGGCAATTTGACTGCTGCTGTAATTAAACCCTTGCCTCCTTTTGAATCAAACAAGAATCATTTGTTGTCAAGGATCGGTAATATTGATAAGATTGTTAACGGAGACTCTAAAGTCAATACTGTTGATGCGAAGAATATTAAACAGTTCCGCTCAATTAACACCAATAGTAAGACTACGAATGTATCCAAACTGGATACTAGACCAGATCTTCTAGAAATTTCAGATGTAAATGATTCTAAGGATATAATCGAGGACCCATTCAACGAAGATGCAGATACAGCAGATGATGTTATACTATCACCCAATTGGTACAAAGGCTATTATAGAATGTTGCACTTTGATGCAGGTATATTCTTCGAGAATTCCCTTGTCAAAATCACGTATAGGGTGGTGAAGGATAACTTCACCATATCATACAAGTTCACAGTAATCAATAATGCATACAAAAATACTCAAACCAGCTTGACTAGTTTCAAGTTATTGGACATACAAACGTTGACCAGCAGTGTGAATCCGAGTTACTTGATTAGTACAGCATCTTTACCAGATCAGATAATCAAAGAGAAGACAACCTTTGAGCTCAATATCAAGATCCGTACTATCGTTGAAATAAAAGAGTCTCCAATCCTTTCCATAAGTTTCAGTCTTGGTGGATCATTCAGTCTGTTGAAGTTAAAATTTCCGATTAACGTATTGAAAGCAATAACCGGAACAGAATTATCAATGGATGAATTTAAAACCAGATGGCTCCAAATTAACCAGTTACTACCTAATAATGAAGGTGAACATATAGTATATCCAATAACTAGCATCAGATATACCAGTTCTAACCTTATTAGACTACTTCAAAGATTAAACTTTTCCGTTGTTCATTCTACCAACGATAAAGACAATAACAGTATCTTGATATTAGCAGCGGGTATATTGCATACATCACAATCCAACTACGGCGCACTTTTATCTATAAAGAGCACTGAAGATGTAGGCAAGAAATTTGAAATTACTGTCAAGTGCACTGGGGGAGGAGTATCTGAAGTAATTGCATTACTTATTAAAGAGATTTTTGAAGGCGGGTTCTAGAATCAAGAATATATAACTATGAATACACAAGACTGCAAGGCTTATCCACACCAGAAAATTTCTCATATCTCATACTGGTAAAAGATTTCTCAGATCAGTATTGCAATTTTATCACAAGGTTGAAGACAGAAAAGGGCATCAAAGTAATGCCAAATCTGCCATCTACTAACTTACAACGGCGATTGATATTTTCCTCTCTAGTTAATAAAGAATTTCACATCCAATGATTTGCTTATTTCGAAATAATTACCATTCCTATTTAGGCAATACGACAATATCGCGAAGAGAATAAAAGTCGTTTTTTGCAGTCTATTCTATATAAGGAAATTATGTATTTCATGGGGAATAATGAACTCTGGATATAAGAGAGGAAAGTTCCTGATAACTTAAATCACTACTAATACGACAAACTAAAAGTTTCAATCTTTATACCACATTCCTTCTCTGGGATTCAATCTAATATGAGGTTAACCATATCACTAGTCACAGCAGTGGCTATTCTCAACACCTTGGTGGAAGGTGCACCAGCACCAGCTATAGAAACCATCTGGCAAACAGCAACTAAAGTGATTAATGACGACGGATCAGTGTTCACGGCTTTACCTCCTAATGTTTCACCAGCCAACACCGTATTGGGTGCTTCAAACACAGCCGCAACAGGTGTTGCCAGTTCAGCTGCTGGTTCAGGTAGTACTGGCGGATTCAATTTGGATTCCTTGCTCAGCAGCGGTTCCATAAACCAATGGCTAGGATACTTTGGCCTTGGATCTGGTGGTAGTGCAACAAGTAGTGCCCCTGCAGCAGCTGGTAATTTCCCAACCTTTACCTACCCCAATAAAGCTAGTTCTACAGCACTTGCAGCAACTAGTACCACACCAACCGTAGCATATTTAGCTGCTACAACCTCTTCCCCAGCTTCGAAACCTACTACCTCGAGTACTCCTGCTATTGCACCCGTTAGTTCAGCTTCTAGTGGTTCTGGTTCAGGCTCAAGTTCAGTAGGTGGTTCGGATCCTGCATTCGCAAAAGCTATTTTGGATTCACACAATCAGTACAGAGCCCAACATGGAACTGGTCCATTGGCTTGGGATGATGCAGCTTATCAATATGCTCAAAATAATGCCAATAGCTATGATTGTTCTGGTATCTTGACTCACACCCATGGACAGTTCGGAGAAAACTTAGCAGCTGGATTCAAAGATGGGCCATCAGCAGTCAAGGCATGGTATGACGAAGGTCAAACCTACAACTACCAGTCTGCAAACACTTATGACCATTTTACTCAAGTTATTTGGAAAGGAAGTACCAAAGTGGGATGTGCTTACAAAGATTGTAGGTCCAACAACTGGGGACTTTACATCGTGTGTGAGTATGATCCACCAGGAAATGTGATTGGAAGAAACGCTGCCAATGTCTTACCTCCAACCTCATAGTTAGAAATCAAAATGTTATGAATATATAAAAGGAATTAAATTTATGTAGCAAATGCTAGGTAGTGACGACTTTCATAATTAAATGAGTGGAAATTCCACTTTGTCTCCCAACAGAGCCTATGACCTAAGGCTTTCACAAGAGTTTTTTGCTGGTGCTTCAATTAGTCCCAACTGGTTCTGTTACTCTGAGCATGGGCCCGCAATGGACCTAGGACAGGACCAATATACCGCGAAGATGGGCCCAACGGAACCAAAAGCACCCCAACCCACCAGAGCAGGTCGTGCGTTAACCAATCACATTTTATTGGTCAATACGTTCTCAACGAATCCGAAGAGAAAAATTCGAAACCAAAAAAATTAACACTCAGCATGTCTTCAGTTGGTAAAGCCATTAGCACCAAATTAGATTGGGCCAAGATCATCAGCACCTTGGGATTGACCGGTCAAACCGCTTCTTCCTTGACTGCCTTCAAGAAGAGACACGATGAAGCCAAGAAGGAATACTTGACCTTGACTGAAAAATCACTCGATGTGGACTTTTCTTTCTACAAGTCCAAATTGGCAAACACCAAGATCGTGAATGAGATTGAAGCCCAAGTCAAGAACTTCAAGCCAATTACCTATGATGTCTCTAAAACTTTGAAGACCATTGATATGTTTGAACAAAAGGCTATCGAAAACGCCAAATTGACTGAAAAGTCAGTCATTGATGAAATCAACCAATTGCAAGCATCCTTGAAGGACATGGAAAGCGCCAGACCATTCAATGAATTGACCGTTGACGACGTCGTCAAGGCCAAGCCAGACATAGAAGACAAGGTTGTGTACATGGTTAAGAACGGTAAGTGGGAAGTTCCAACCTATAAAGAAAAATTCGGTGACTTGACTGTCATGTAGGTTTACCAGCATTATTATCCCATCACTTACACCGTTATGAATTAAAGAGAATTTGATAAATAAGGAGCCATTTATTGTTTTCAAATTTCAAGATTTTAGAACCAAAAATATATAAAATGTTATCAAATTTGCGAAGGTATTCCCAAGGAAAGTAAGTGATATCGTTAATATTGCTTTTTAAGACATCCGGAAGGTCTATTTTGCGTTGATTGTAGTAACCTCTGTCATGCTTGTAGTCCCAAGAACATACTATCACGTTGCACTTGAATTTTGACTTGATTTCAAGTAGGATATTTAAAAGGGTGTGCAAGTCTCTATTAAGTTTGAGATACCAGTAAAATCTGGAGATATCATTGAGGATCAAACAGCTGAAGGAAATGCTCTCATGTGTGTTCAAAAGACTGCTAAGGTAGCTTAGTAGCCCTGGAAATGATTTTATGTGCCTGCGTGTGTTTGAATTTGGAATTGAATTCAATGTTCCAATTATATCTATGATGAGAGAATCACTACAGGATTGAAAAAACCATTGCTTTGAGAGTTCCTCACTGAAAGCAATATGGGAGATTTCATTCACAAGTTGGATTTGATGGAAGAAAGATTTCTTCGGGGAAATAACGAAGATATCTGCCAATGACATACTTTTGAATCAAGAGTTTAGTAAATGCAGTTCGCGTTCCGTTCTCTGAATGTAGTAGTGTCATACACAGACAAGAAAATAGTGGAGGCATATAGATGTCATACATCATGTCTTAAGCATCATGGATTCATAGACCATATAACATAGACCAAGGCTCGTAGATCGTGACTCAAAAGGGAGATGAGAAGCATACCACGAAAACAATAACTAAAGCGAAAGCAGGAACAAAAAATAAAAGAACAGTGTACCGCAACATTAGTAACAAGGAACAGAGTTAAACTTTCAGATTCAAGACTACGTAAGCTTAAAAGACGAGGCTTAGGAGACGAAGTATATTAGAAGCAGACTATTTAGTAGTAGAATACCAAGAGCATCCATTTCCAATCACTGGAGAAATATGTAGATGATCGTAGTATTGTACAGCCGGTTTTAAAAAAAGAATTAGAATAAAGAAAAAAATTCGGTTTGGATTCGGTCCAACTTTCAGTTATTCTAAATATATATTGCCGATAAATTTCGGTAATGCTCAGCCCTTCCCATCACAACAAACCAACCTGTACGTGCCCTCCTAAGCAGTTTTATCTCATCTAAGCCTGTAACGAGTTATGTACCTGATTGTTTACACTGCGCCATTTGGAGAATGCAACATCTCCGACTCAAAATTTTCCGTTTACGGCTTATGAAAAAAACCTGATAGCCAGATTTCACTGAAAAGTCCAAGAAACCAGAGAATTGACTTAGAGGTAGAGACTAATAGCTTCATCATTAACCATAAACCACTTTAGATTGCATAAAAAAACAGTCAAAATTCACAGAACCTAGCAAGAGTGGAAACAATACCCTCTTAATGTTGCTTTTTTTTTTCTTGTCACAAGAGTATTGTATATAACTTAACTATAAGAAAATTCATTTAAACAAATTGAATTCCAAGCAGGAATTTTCTTCTTTGCTATCATGTTGTCTAGATTCTACAGCAAGCAGCTCAAGTTCTATTTACCTATCACTTTAGTGTTGGTTTGTTTTCTTGGTTCCGTTCATAAAATACTATTCTCAGAGGTACAACAAGATCTTTTAGCCTACAATGCCATGAACTTGGTCAAGTTCCTGTCGTTCGATCCGAAGTACATCACGTATCAGGTGTTGAATCTCTTGGATGTTGATATCCAGAAGGATTTGAACAAAAGATCGGGACATGAAAATGACTTGGACAACAGTAGGTCTATAATTGGTGATACTCAGAACGGAATTTGGTTTCATTGGGATGACTGGTTGGATACCTCTTCTGGGAACTCGATACTTCAAACATCCAAGACGGACTTTGACTCCTGTAACTGTTCTGATAATTTGATCAATTTTGGAAATGTCAACAGCTACTGGATCGAAAGCTACGAAAAGAAAGTATTGAGAGGGATGGCCAACTTGTTTTGCTCCAAACCTATTCCAAACAAGGTGTACTTAACCACCGATTATGACTTTATTGAAATCCCTGTCAAAGGTAAAAAGAGAATGGGATCTTTGATTCACGACAAAGAGGCTGCTGGTATGTTAGATGTATTTGAGAGGATTAACAAGCCTTTTCAGAATTTGGACGATTCAACAATGTCAGTCGAAAACAGCAAATACCTTGAAGGAATTAAAGTTATTCCTAAGAAACCATTACAGAAACATAAGGAATTGAAGCAGAATGACTTTTATTTTGATGCTGATTACGAAATCTTGAAACTCCAAGAATTACATTCGACCCAACAGCTAGACGACAAAAGGATCGAATATTTGAGTTTCTTGAAATACGCAAACGACCTTGTGAATGATTCTGACAAATACTTCAAGTACCCGTGGATAATTTCTGATATTGTGCAAGGAAACTCCCATCATATGGCATACCCTTTTTTCAAAAGATTTATCAGTACAAGAGAACGTCACAGTATCATCCAACATTTAGTGAAAAGCTGGTTTCAATTTGCCGAAGCCATTGAGATCCCTACGTGGGTCAATTATGGCTCCTTATTGGGTTGGGCTTACGATGGAATCAACATGCCATGGGACACTGATGTTGATATTCAATTGCCTATCAGGTACTTAGACTATCTTGCACAAAACTACAATAACACTTTGATTATTGAAAACCCTAAATTAGGAAATTCCAAGTTTTTGCTTGATATTAGTCCTACCTACATCAAACAAGGAAATGGTAGAAACTTTATTGACGCTAGATTCATTGACATCAATTCTGGAATTTACATTGATATAAGTGCGTTGGCTCACACAAGCTACAAACCTCCAAGTAATATGCAAGACAGAGTTGATAATTTGGAAACCTTAGTACATTGTAAGAACTTCAACTGGCATTCCCTAAAGGAGATCTTACCTATTAGAAAAACATATTTTGAAGGTTCTGCTGTCTACATTCCTCATAATGTTACTTCTATTCTTTCCAGGAAGTACGGGGGTGATTCCTTCACCTCCAAATTGCATTTCAATAACTATAACTATCAGAAAGACATAAACTTATGGGTTGCAGATGAAGTTTGCACTACATCACCAGTCACCAATAGATTTGATGGTGATAAGTCCAGGTTGACTCTTGAAGGAGCTTGCGGCTCTAGCATTTTGAAAGACGAATATCAGATCAATTACAAGTTTATAGAAAGACATCTTAGGCTTAACAAAGACCTTGATAACCCTGTTGACGATGATCTAAACGATTTACCATTGACCAGAAAAGACGCTTGGGATTACTATAACGACATTATCCACAACAACGGCGATGGAAACTGGTATCACGAATATACCCTTTAACGACTTTGCATATCCATTCATACATACATATATATATATATATATATATATAGAATATATCTTCCAACATTTAGAATGTGTTTTATTTCAAGCACTTGAACAGTAAAGATCACAGGCCTTTAATGTCGCGACCCAAAGTTGAGCTGCAAAAACTGGAGCACATGAATTAAATCAGTGCCCAAAAACAATTATAACACATGCATGAATTGAAATAATTCGATATGAACCACAAGGTAGTTTTGAAGAGTGGCGATAAGTCCCATACTACCTACAGTAACAAGCCTCTCAATGGCAGCTACAACCGTGTGATTTTCTTTGTACATGGATTTCCAGATAACCAAAAATCATTTCTTCCAGTTGCTCAGATTATCAACACCAAATTTCCTGACGCTTTGTTGTTGGCTCCACTGTTAAGAGGATATGAGCCTTCCAACTTTCACAGTTTCTCAGAGTATAAAACCTCTGACCTTGCTAAAGATCTTGCCAACTTTGTTGATTTCCTAAGATTAGATGGTGCTAAGGTTACTGTGGTGGGCCACGATTGGGGTGCTATTGCTGCTTTCAAGTTTGCGTCGTTATATCCCGAAAAGGTCAACTCAATTATAACATTGGCGATTCCTTACTTGTCTAACATTCATCTCCATGAATTGTTGTGGTATGTTCCTGAACAGATTTACTTGTCTTCTTATATGCTTACAATGCAATTCCAAAGTGTATATGGGCCAAAGTTTCTGGAAATAGGTTCCAATTCTTATTTGAATCATCTTTGGACTTACTGGTCTCCAGATAGAGAATTTTCAGATGACATTGAAGATGTAAGAAAGACCCTTACCCATGGAGATACCATCCATCACGCTACTGCTTTTTACAGATGTATGTTTAATCCATTTTACATAAGGAATGCCAGATGGCTGGTAGACTTTAACAAGGTTCCTACTTTCTTGATTGGAGGAAGAAACGATGGATGTATGTCTCATAGGTTGTACGAGTTAGAAAAGAAGAAATTGGCCAACGAAATCAACACCAGAGTAGAAATCCTTGAAGATTGTGGTCATTTCTTACAAAAAGAAAAACCCGAAGCTGTATCTGAGTTGATCTTGGAATGGTTAGAAACTCATTAATGTCCGTATTATAAATGTATCCCGAGTATTTGTAATATTTACTGCTATCAAATCATGGATAATCACTTTCTCTCAACCCAAAGTATCCATCTGGAGCACTAGCTACATCCAACCAGTTTAACTTGCCCTTCTCTCCTTCTATTCCATAATAAATTACATCATTTCCCCACCAGTGTAATTTGACTAGATTGTAATTGATCACCAAGAAGATAAGAATGGAACTGAATGCTACCCCTGCAGATAGAGCACTAGTTAAGATATAGTTATATTTATCCCACCACAACAAGTAATTTTTTCGAATATAATACATGAAGTAGTATGATAAGTAAAGGCCACCCGTGTAATACAGTAAGTTGTATGGCGCATAGTTCAAAAAACCCCCTATAATAATAGTTGGGTTGAAGTATCTAGTTAATTTTTTGGGTCCTTTGATTTTAAACCAGTAACATGGAAGTACCAATAAAAACCCAATCAAGAAGCAGTACAGTAATATAGGATAGATTCCATTAAAAACCTTAGATGGCCCTATGACTCCATATTGAACACTCGAATAAAAGAATGTATTGGCACCTGGACATGTTAATCTATCTTTTTGACCATGCTGGCAAATATCTTCTATGTTATTCAATTGCCAGTTGCAAATAACTAATGAAATGAATATACTCAAGAATGTAGACAAAATTTGTCCTTTGAAAATTAATCTGGGAGGGATTTTAGCATAATGAGCCAACTTTTGATCTGTAATATAATTGGAAGCTTGGTGATCGATGTTGGTTCCAAAACTTTTTAAAATGATCAAAGCCAAACCAGAATTGGGAATTGCATAACCCACAATCAACTCCACCAACACATTCAAGCCAAAGGAAAATCCTGTTGTTGATGCAATAGAAGTCAAAGGAATCAAAAAGACGAAGTTAATCATAATGGTAAAAAAAATACCCCAAATTGGAGTTTCAGTAGGATAGAGTACAATACTTAGTAATCCCAAGAAAGTACTAACAACTAAAATCAAGCTGAACCACCAATCGGGAACTTCTTCATATTTTGACATCATCTTGCAGTGTGGATCCTTAAGAAATCTACCATACACGCTTTGGTTTTTCAGGTGCAGAGTGGACTTAGTATTCCAGAAGGAAACTGAATCCATCAAAGTCTCCTTTAGATTGTTGAAACTCAGTTTTACAGATTCCCACTCGCTCACGATGTAGTAGCAAATTGCAAATGGGTAAAGGGCAAAATAAGCACCGTAAACCACCAAATTGGCAGCTGAAAAATATGGGGGGCCAACCTTGCTGTACTTTTCTTTGTCAAATTTGTTATTGGAGTCTAAGATACTCTGAACTTTATAAACCTTACCACGATTATTGAACAATTCATTTGTATTTATGGGCAAGTATCCAGTCCATTTGTTGTTGGTATAATAAAGAATAACAATAGTGAAAAATCCAATAATGGTACCGAAATATTGATTAACATAGGTATAGAATGGAATGGTTAAACAGCCAGCTGCATTCAAGACATTCCAGTCAAATGTAGGCCATGGGTTTAAGCCTAGACCAATATTGGAGCCGGTAAGGTTTGCTAAAAGTAGCAGGTTAGGAGCAAACCATGTTGGCCAATTGAAGGTTGATAATGCTTTAAAAAACACTGAAGGAACCCAGTTATACAAGAAGCTCAAAGCGAAAACTATGAAGAAAAACGAGTATTGTGAAATCCTCCAGCCATATACTTCACTATTATGCTTCTGGTCAGTTTTACTAAGCAAAGCACGATTCAATGCTATAGTAGGTAACACTGTTGGCCATATTGATTTCACTGGATATATACAAATCTTTCTCATAATCCCAGCAAACCCAAAACCTAAGAACTGAGTAGATAAAGTAAGCAAGATTTGATAAGTTAACGTTATCCACTTGAGGCCATAGAATTTTTCCAACTTCATGACAAAAATAGTATAAATAGCATATGGAGTACCAGCAGAGCAAGAATAAATTATGGTAGCCAACATCATTTCTTTATAACTCCATGGACCTGGATTCAAGTTATAACTTCTTCCAAACAACTTGAGTTGGTAATTGGGTGGGATACATTTCTCCCAAAGCTTACCACTGGGTAACAAAAGCAACTGGATAGTATGGCTACCCAAGGAGATAGAAGGCATTCTATGGACAAAAAAATTGTTGATAATAGAACCAATGCAGGTCCAGAACAAACCAATTATATATACCCTGAAAGTGTCTACCGGAATAGTTTCGTCATCAAATGGATCAGTCATGGCTCTTATTTCGGGATATGGCGAATGATATGCAATCAAACTGGCTTCCAATCTGACTTGGAGGTTCCAATCTATTATGTTCAAGTATGTTTTATTTTTGAATTTTGAATAATCAACTTCCCCAATCTCATTCTGATCAGTTAAATTATTCTTTTGCTCTCGTTCGTATGGTTCTTTCAGAGTTCCTTTAGGTATATGATTCACCAAGCGTTCTATCAATTGATAATCTTCCAACAAAAAGTTCACATCTCCCCTATGTTCAGCCAAAGTATCTCTCAAAATCGACAATGAATCATCCAAACTCAACAGACAGATTCTATCTATCATGAACGTAGCATTCTCTGGGACTGGTATTTCAGATAATGGTATTTTGAGCTTAAAGCTGTCGTCACTTATCACACCTAATCGCAAAAGAATAAATCTAAGTTGATCATCATCAATTTCGTATTTAGGTGAATGCAGCTGTTCTTGTTCAAATAGATTATTTGTAGAACCTTCTCCTTCAAATGTAGAAAGCTCTATATATTCAGGTACCTTTACCATTAAAGATGCGATATTCTCATATGAGATTTTATGTGGAGCATATACTGTCAAATAAAAATTATATAGATTATACACTACACACTATAAACTATCAGAAAATATCTTTACTAACTCCTCGGGTTCAAGACCACTACTGATAGCATCATTCTTAATACCATTGATGCTGACAGTAGGTGTGACATGTACTCCCACTGTTCTCTGGTATCTAGTGAAGTATTTGACATCTACAGTAATAGCATTTCCTTTGTTATCAAACTCTTCCTCTTTGGTTGTTTGCTCGATGGCCAAGTTTTCCAAAACTTGGTCTTTAGTGAATGGTAGCTTCACATCTAAAGAAACTACGTCATATAAATCACTGTAGATTTCGTTACGTCCTTTATCGGAATTAGCATTATCATAAAACTTCTTAATGTTCTTGAAAAGTGATTCAGAAACATCCCAAAAGATAGAAGATCCAAGCTCATTTTCTCTGGCCAATTTGGCAATCGACAAAGAGAATTCGTGCATGAAGTTGGAGTTGGAATGCCATGGCTGGATTACATTCATAAAGTTCACCTGGAACTTTCCTGGGTATTGAGACTCCAACTGTGGAATCACTTTGGCTTTGAACTTCAAGAACAATTTGGCACTGAAAGGGCAATTGTAATCCAAATACAAGTTGATGTTGGTTGGAGTTACTTTGAAGTAGGAGTAAGGATAAAATGCATGGGTAGTACCATATTTAGGGGACAACATGATTCACGGAATATTCACACTAATTGCGGTTGCGAATTATCTACCAGCTGACATATAATGTCGTTTAATTTCCACACTTTTCATTTGAATGTCGTGGTAATTAGGGACTTGGCTGCAAAATCATTATACTTTATACATTATACTACCTACTCGTAATCTACTTCAGACTCCGTGCTTCCTAGATGACTGTACGAAGTATCATCACTATTTACCATGTCATCTTCCTGTGTTTCTTGACTTGCACTGATTTCAGTTAGCACGGACCCTCTGCTATTAAACAGACCTGGTTTTGGTTTTGGGGTATCCTTGTTGTGACCTTTCTTAGCTATGAAGTAAGGATCTCTCAAATACTCTACTCCAGATATTTCACTTGCGGTTATATCAACATCTTTCGACCTTCTGGGGTGCATCTCCCCGTTGGACTTCTCAAATCCATGCTTTCTGAAGCTCCTTATTTCCACATCTTCTCGTATCTTGTTAGCAGATGCCTGATCAACCAACTTCTTCCAATCTCTTTCATGCTTGTTAGCAGAATCCTTATGATTTACAGTTTCCTGTCTTGTTTTCTTTGGTGTTAGAACCACATTTCCAATTTTGATTTCCTTTTGTGAATCATTCTTATGTAAAGTCTCTAATTTGTCCCTTTCTACGTGGCTTTCTTCCAAACTATCATCGGCACTAACATCCAGTGGGTCTATCCTCACAGATTTCTGCATGCCTTCACAAAGGCTAGAGTCCTGGTGTTTCAAATGAAGTCTCAAAAGTCTATCTTTGCTGAGCTTCCTCCTTTTCGTGGTCCTTACTCGTGTTGGAGTATTGGTAAATACTCTCTTTTTGGGTTTAGTATAGCCACTTAGATCCACTGATGAACTATTTAAATGTACATCTCCGGATTCTGAAATATCTGATTCTTCATCAGAATCCACCAACAATTTTAGCACTATTTCGCCATCATAACTTCGTACATCTGTCAGATCAGGACTAATTTTGGTTTTGGTTGGGTTGAAAAAAGGAAATTGTCTTATTGGAGATTTGTTTGGAGATTCTGAGGACTTCTTTTTGATGGTGCTGAGAAACGGTGAATCTCCTACTATATTCGACGTTTCAGTATTGGAAACGAGGTGGGGAGTCAAGGGTGATGCCTGGTAATTATTTATCTGGTGATTAATTGGAGAGGAATGTTTCTCAACTATTGGTTTAGGGTTGGTTTTCTTTGGTGGTTTCAATTTCCGGTCCTTCTTCCATGGCATCCAAGACTCATTCTGATTCGAAGCCCAGGCAGGGTTACTTCTATTAGAATTATCAATGCCAATAAGTGACCACACCTTAGAAAGAAAAGATTCTGACATCAAAATATTTAGATGTACAGATAAGATAATGCGAGTTGAAAATTTTATTCTATTACTTATGCTAAACTCCCAATAGGCCCACAACCTCCACTCAAGCTAAAATACATAATTTACATTTGTCGTATAAGATGTTGTGAAACTTAGTGTCATCATCAATCTCAAATGCTTTTAAACTTAACATCTGGTTATCATTGAAATGATAGTCATGGACATTATGATCTTCCAGATAACCATCTAGCTCATTTTTTTCAAAGATTCTGATCAAAGCAGGATTAAATTCGGTTGCAGGATTCTCGTTCAAGTTTAATCTCTTAAAGAGCTTGACTTTCAAGTCAACTAATCTTAAGCCCGATGGCAACAACAACACGAAAATATCATCCTGGTAGTAGAATTTGACCTTCACTTTGGTGGTAGGAGGCTTCACACTGATCTCTGTTTCTTGGCTGCTGGTTATATTGGCTGTTTGGGGAGTAGGATCCTGGTGGTTACTCTCTACTGCGGCAAATACGTTGCCAGAAGATGACGATAATCTGTTGTATAGGTTTAAGTTTGAGTCTGACGACACTGGTGTGCTGGAATTTCTGTTCTCATTAACCTGGCTGTGTAAGTTAGAATATTGGGACAATCTGTCTTGTTGATAATTTGATCTCTGGCTAATTGGTTTCAGCTGTCTCTCCTTTTCAACAACTTCTCTGTCGAAACCATTTTCCAACACCTCGAATAACCGCAACACTTCATCACTTCTTGAAATATGACTAGGTAACTGGATCAATTCTCTTATATAACGGTCGAGTTTTTCTCTTCGTAATCTGGAAATATTATCGTTAACGGTGAACAATGGACCTGGAATGGAAGGAATAGTTCTCTTTGAGTTTTCGATTTTTCCAGCTTCGTAAGGGAATAATTCCAACAAGCTCACCTGCAACTGGTAAAAGTCGTCGTAATAACGGTATAAAAACCTGGTCTTTCCGTTACTCAATCTGGCTATAATTAAATATTGGTATTTGTTATTTTCCAAGTGATAGGAGTCAACGCAAGCCTCCAAAATGGTCACATTTGATGATTTAAGCGAAGATCTGTTGGAGTACAGGTCATCGTAAAGTTTTCCACTAGTTTGACTCTGTCCAATTGGGGCAGAAATCAAATGCAGTGAATTTATTGGCGTGTTCAACTCTGTGTTTTCAATAGGTTCTACTGGTCTTGAAGAAGCCTGATATCTGGCGGTCTGGGCCTTCCATTGTTCCACAGATGGGATCTTGAAAGTGTTTATAATCTTCACCATATCTTTTTCATCACTGTGGTTAATTGCATTCTGAGGATTTATCAAGTCTACAATCTTCACGTAAGTCACTGGAACTAATCCAGGACCACCAGTCCTGTTGATAGGCTTGGCTATAAACCATTCGTAGTCGTGATGGGCACAAATAATCAAACTCTCACCTGGAATTATTCCTAATTCATCTTCTCTTTCGGCCTTAAATTCAAACAATACAATTGCATACAAGGTAGGACTACTGTTTCTATGAGACGAATGGCTGGAACCAGACGAAAGTGAAGTCTTCTTAGCTGGACTTGCACGGGAACCAGGGTACATTACGCCCTGTTCAGTCTTAGGTCTAGTTCTATCGAGCTTTTCAAAGTATGTCATAGGAACCATTCCCCTGGCATTGGTAATAGGATTAGTAGCTTCATACCAGCCGTTCTGTTCATTTTCATCATAATCGTTCATGACATGGAAAAAGTCACCTTTGGAAAACGCTAATTCATCAGGGCCTTGAGGTTGGTAATCGTATAATGCCTTGATCACCATTCGAGGTGCTTGTAACGCAATATCGTTCAAACTACCGGAAGGTATCCGAGAAATTTGATGCTTGATAGTATCTGAAGAACTTGACAGTCTTTTTGACCTTCTAAATGATTTGATCATTTTGGAATTAAAGTGTCGCAAATAATATCAGCAGTTATGTAGGGACACAATTAGTGGGACCAAGTAACAAATCAGCCCTATTACGCTGCAGCGAAGTGATTTTGCAGAATAGCACACTTGAGGTAATTCCTAGGCTTGAAAAAACTTATCCTATCTTGTGTCTCCTGCGGTTAATCTGTTGCTAACTTGCAGTTGTAGGATTTTAGGGATAAAAAAGCACAAAATAAGCAAAGGAATATATTTTGCTTGTGCCTTGTGCTGATTAGGACTCGTTTCAGAACTTATGCTGCAACAATCTAAAAATGATAGGAATCTAATTAACTGAGATCCTTGATTTAGGTTGAAAAATTCTTCGAGATTCTGAGTGCGCGAACCGGGTTTTGTTTCAAATTTGAAACACTGAGTTTCTCATACTGTTGTGTATGAGCTTTTAGATAGTTTAGAGTGCATTTGATTGGTGTTTTATAATGGCATTGTACAGCAGAGGTAATATTATATTCAGTAAGAACAGCAAAATACAACAGTAATTACAACAGATCTTAAACCACAATTTGTAATTTATGTATTTCTAGACTTCTGAAAGGAGTAAATAACGCGTCAACTCCTGTGATCTGAGTACTTCCTTACAATAGCTCCTGTATTATAATTCTCACATCACTGTACTCTTCTTTGCTACAAACTTTGCATTCTTCTCCATCTCCATATATTATTCTAGATGTTCTATAGATAGGTTTAGTACTCAAAGCTCTCATCTTCCTTAATCAAGTTCTTTACTCTCAAATGTTCCAAATAATCTTTCCACAAGTCATCGTTCTGTAAACAATTAAGGTCCCCAATCAAAATCATACCAAATTTGGCTCTGGTTAACGCAACATTCATTCTTCTGGCATCGTTCAAGAACCCAATTTTGCCTTGATCATTACTTCTAACACACGAAAACACAATAAAATTCTTTTCTCTACCCTGGAATGCATCAATGGAAGCAATCATAATATTGGAAACTGTATGAATTGTCAACGGCTTGGATTCGTTATAAATATCATCTCTATCATCTGCAATCTGAATTTCTTCTGACTCAGGGTTAATTAACTCATTCTTCTTCAACTCGTTGGAAATCAAATCTCTCTGACCTCTATAAGGAGTGATCACACCAATCTCATTTCTAGGAACTTTCTTATTGTAAATCAAGTCTATTAAAACCTCGACTACCTTACTTGCTTCCCCTCTGTTGACATAGGTATACCCGTTATCTTCTCTCATCCTGATTTTGACTCTCAGCTCATTGCATGTATTATTGGTATTCCAAAACTGTAATGGGGAAGTTATGTAGTCGTGTTTTCTAGCACTTTCGTTTATACCATCTTTCAACAACCCACCATAAAACTTGTTTCTAGGAAACTCACTGATCATAGGATGCATTCTGTACTGCGTATCCAACATGTGGGTCTTATTAAAAGTTCCATTTAGTAAAACTCTTTCGAACAATGACAACGACAAGTTTGGTACTTGGGTGAAACTACTCAATTGGTTTTGGTCTCCAACGAACACAAACTTATTAACTCCTGTCATTGACAAAGGAATAAGTGTGATTGGCTCAGAGCTCTGTGTGGATTCATCCATAATAACAACAGGGAATTTCTTAATAGACTTCAATTGATATCCTCCAGCAACAACTGTTGTGGTGAAAATAACTCTAGCCTGTGCTGTGATGATATTAGACAACTCGAACTGTTTCGTTTTGATTTTCTTATACTGATTGACGCTCACCTCGTTAGCTCTTCCGGTCCTCAATTTAATCAAATCTTCTTTCATTTGTAACGGGAGCATATCCTGTAACTTGTGATGCAAGCAAATCGAGCTTAAGTCATGATTCTTGTTATAGTCTGCTTCTTTTTCGTTAGAGACAATTCTTAAAATCGAATTTGGGTGAGATTTTATCAACTTTTCTGCAATGTTATCGATGGCAATATTGGATGCTGCAACAACTAACATAGGGTATGTGTTAAAATTATCCAATAATTGTAAGATCATTGCATGGATGGTGGAAGTTTTACCAGTACCTGGTGGTCCTTGCAACACCGTTATGGAATTATTCAATACTGACTGCAACGCAACCTTCTGCGATTCGTTGTAATTGCTCCCTTCAGGAAACTTCACATAATTGTTAAATTCAATTTGCTTCAATGGCTCCTTGCCTAATAACATCTTGACGAACCTTTGATTTGTGATTCGAGACATGGCTGCAAAAACTCTGGAAATTGGTACTGATGCTGGTAAAAGCTTCATATTTCTAACATTTACCGTAGTTGGAAGTTTTTGATAATTCCAATCAAAGTTTTCAACAACAAACTCAACAACTTCCTGTTTTGAACCTCCTGAGCTTCCTCTTCCACCTCTTCCTCTTCTGCGACCACTTTTACCTCTTCCAGTACCCCTTCTGTCGCCGCTGCCTACTTTGTTGACTTCAGTAAAGACAATCTTTCCATACCATGCTATTTCTCCATGCAACACTAAGAAAATAGTTTGGTCTTCTGCAAATGGGTTATTTTTAAATTTCTGGATATTCTTACTCAAGAACTTATCTTTGAACTCCTGGGTCAATTCTATTTCAACCTTGTATTGTTTGTGCTTCTTGTCTTGATCTGCAAACCACAGCAACACCATCTCATCACTATCGATGAAGGAATTTCTTGAGCTTGACATACTATATTTCTCTTCCAAAAATAAATTGTAGCTCATCTCCCGAAAGTAAGACGTCATAGACTCATAAGATAAAGGTGGTTTCTTTGATGGAGAGTACTTGGTGATACCAGCTAATCTGAATTCTTCCTGATTCAAGAGAGCTTCAATATCCTCTTTGGGTTCCCTTTTGGAGCCTGCTTTATCGACCGTATTATTGTTGCCAACCTTGGCTTGGTTAGAAACGGATTTTGAAGGCATATCACTTTTACTAGTGCCATTCTTGGTGAGTTTTTCATCTTTAGAAGACCTTTCGCTCTTTTTATCGCCTTTAGTAGGTTTACTGGATGCTGGAGTTTGAACACTCTTAGCTCCTTTAGTAGGTTTATCCCCTTTAGTAGGTTTATCATCTTTAGTAGGTTTATCATCTTTAGTAGGTTTATCATCTTTAGTGGGTTTATCTCCTTTAGTAAGTTTATCTCCTTTAGTAAGTTTATCTCCTTTAGTATGTTTATCTCCTTTAGTAAGTTTATCTCCTTTAGTAAGTTTATCTCCTTTAGTATGTTTATCTCCTTTAGTAAGTTTATCTCCTTTAGTATGTTTATCTCCTTTAGTAAGTTTATCTCCTTTAGTATGTTTATCTCCTTTAGTAAGTTTATCTCCTTTAGTATGTTTATCTCCTTTAGTAAGTTTATCTCCTTTAGTAAGTTTATCTCCTTTAGTATGTTTATCTCCTTTAGTAGGTTTTTCACTCTTAATATTTGTAGTGTTTCCTTTAGCTACCATAGCTTCCTTAGACGTAACTTCACCATTAGATGAATTCCGTTTAGGACTTGGTATATCCTTGCCATCATTTGTCTTCGTTGGTTTGTCTCTATCTTGCTTTTCCTTTTTTCCAACATTATTCTTTGCTTTTTGATTATTTTCACTTTTGTTTTCTGACCCATGCTTTCTTTGTCTTGGTTTAGCAGAAGGTTCAGCCCTTTTTTCAGGAAGCGGTGAGGAGGCCTTGGACTCTCTTGCGCTGGAAGGCTGTGAGCTTTTTCTTGAGTTTGGAAAGGAGTTTGGTTTAGAATTTGTTCTAGAATTTGATTTGGAACTTAGATTGGAACTTCTTTTTGGATCTTCGTAGCCTACAGCTTTCACAGTAGTTACATTCTTCATTTCTTTAGATTTTGCCAACTTGCTGAAATAGAAATCCCTTCTATCCTCTGCCTCCTTCTGCTTCTTGGGGTCCAAAGGTTTTTTTGGTTTTCCACGCTTGCCACCTTTAATTGACTTCTTACCTCTTCTTTTAGACTTGAGATTAGTGGTAGGCTTGAATTCAGTTAATCCAAACAATTCTGACAAGAAATAATCGTCATCTTCACCTATAAAGTCAATATTAGGATACTCCTGTAAGAAATCAGGAATGCAATTGTGACACAAGATGACATTTTCATCCTTAATCTTCGTTATAGCCAAACGCTTCTCATTAGAACAAATACTGCACTCCAAGTCTCTGAAGATATAGTATTGTTCGATCTTCTTGAAAAATGATCCATTCGATAAAGAATATTGAACCGAGGGTTTTTCTTCTTTGTTCAAACAAGTTTGACATAAAAGGGTCATATCATTGAAACCAAATCTTAGAATCTGCAATTGATGAATGTTGGTATCATCACATTCCTCGCATTCTATCACTTCATCTAGTTTGTCATACTTTACTTGTTTGTGCCTTGTACTAGTGAGATGCTTTGAAATTTCATCCACATTGCAGTTTAGCTGACAGGTGCAGCACGTTACCTTTGACATCTTGGTGAATAATTTTTCAGTTTCTCATTTCTAGGTAATGATATCAATAATGAGAAAGAAGAGTGGTATAAAGTATAACGAGCTAAAAAACTGTCAAGTTTGAGTATTCGGTATCCATGTAAGTACTAACGACAACTTCGAAAGAATTTTACAAAATGTAATCAAAAATTATCTGCAAGTTACTGTTAAGATGTACTATCACAAATTCTGATAGGTTTGATTAGATTTCATACGTAATAAAAACAATACTCGTCTATCAGAGTATCTGTAGGGCTTTCAAGTGGTCTAATACTGCACCAGTTTAGCCACAAGATCTGCTTTTGACCAACATCTTTTCCTGTGTTGTCCGCTGCTGTTCGCCATATTTTCAATTTAACCAGCCTAAAGTTAGTTTCTTCAACACCTGAATAGTACCAATATATTGTATTGGATCTTGACAAGATGTCAATTATTTTTTCGTGATTTTATCATGATTTTTGCAGTTTTTATATTTATTTTTACTTTTTTTTTGTTTCAACCTGAAGTTTCATATTTGTTACAACAATCTGATCTTAAATCAACCTTCTAAGATATTTGAATTATTCGAATTAAAAATAGTAATAAAAAGCAACTTTAAAGGTTGTACCTTCTTGTAGTTACCACATGATACCACCACAGAGGTAAAATTGTAACCGCAATGCACTAAACGTATTGTGGAAGTAAATGCACCTTAACTATGTTATTCTCGAGGAGACATGAAGACTTTGAAGGTTTTCAGTAGTTCTTTGGCAGTAAACACGTAATGGAACCTATAGAACCATATATTCATCCTCCTCTAACGTATTATTAGTTTCAAAGCATACATCGCCAATGTTTAGTATTGTTTTATGCAAGTTTACAAACTTTGGTCCTGTTTC
>JAJMLL010000035.1:0-67860 GCA_030569655.1 Yamadazyma tallmaniae
ATCAGGTAATGGATCAGGTTCTGGATCAGGTAATGGATCAGGTTCTGGATCAGGTTCTGGATCAGGTTCTGGATCAGGTAATGGATCAGGTTCTGGATCAGGTAATGGATCAGGCTCTGGATCAGGTAATGGATCAGGTAATGGATCAGGTAATGGACCACACTCACCAACTCCTAGTGGATCTGTTGTCCATTCCTCTCCTGTTCCTTCAATTGTGGTTCCTTACGCGGGTGGTGCTTCTAAACCACTCAACCCACAAATGCTATTCTTCTTATTAATCACCTGCTACTTATTGTAATCATGAAGCTGATATTAGTTTCGTCTCCATGTTTGTGAATTTTTCGTTACCATGCTTTTAATTTCATACTCACTGGGAATCAAATCATGCATTGGTAAAATATTATTCGATGCTTCCTTTACACTTTCGGTTGGGATATTTCTATTTGTATTCATAGTCTTAATACCATATTTTTGATATTTTAAAGATTCTTCAGCACCCTTGCAAATTGTCTCGGTATTATCAGGTTTAGTAGTAAAATTGATATGTAATCCAGGGGTAATAACTTTTGGTAGTAGAAGTTATCAATATTTCAATGGTTTGAAGCAGAATCTACTAAGAGCTCATTTAATGGCTATCATTGAACCTTTTCCAAATCTTGGAGATCAGAAGAATCTATGCTAGCTTCAATTCCTTGAGGTTTTTCCTAGTCTTCTAAAATAACCATTGTACATAGATAAAATCCAACGTGCTGTGGAAAGAAGAGCCAAACAAACAACTTCAAATTTGTCAAGAAACATAATCCGAGGCATTAAGGAAGCTATATGCTTTATGAACCAATCCTTTCACAGAATCTCATAATTAGCTAATAGGTGTTCTTTCTGATTCAGGATAGAAAATCAGCAGCAAATCACTGTCAAATTACCTCATGTAGGACCAAAACTCGCGTTAATTTATGATGCCCTACGAAAACTACTAATGGCCACGTGAGCGTGTGTGTTTTTCGATCTTTTTTGTCTAGATGCAAAATTTTTAGATGAGCTTCGAATGTTCGCCAACAGTTAAATAAACTAGTAAATTTAGAGAACTCGTTCAAATTGTGGATTGAAAACTGTGTTATTGATTTACGATTGCCTTCAATATTACTTTTGAGATATTATCGTAAGAAATCAACGGTTTTTTTAAAGGTTTCTATTGCGAGTTTCAATTATTTTACACCCTTTTAGTGAATTTGGCAATTTTATCAATTGCAGTGAAGTTAGAATGGGAATGAGAGAAAGAAAACACAAAAGTAGTAAGAAAAGGTTGGAAGATAAGAGATTCTGTAACAGTTTAATAAGTAAAATCTAGTTGGTCAGTAAAGAATATAATTGTGATATCTTAACTTGCGATTAGAAGCCCCCATAAGTGATAATTATGAAATATACTCAAAAAAAATAAGCTTCAAACTTTATAATCACTTCCATGACATTAAAGTGTAATTGTTGCAAAATTTATGCAAATTTAGAAAGTACAGGAATTATAATTCGAGAGCTACATGATTGCAATGTATATTAATCTAAATCTTACTTAATTGTCTGCATCTTTAGTGTTGATCACCTGTATATACTCATAAAAGAATGTGATCAACTGCAAATGGTTATCAAAACCTACATACTCATCCACGCTATGTGCGTTATGCATCGAAGGAATATCTAACGAAGGAGTGTATCTGAAAATGTTGTCACATAAGTTGTGGTAATGTTTAGTGTCTGTATTAGCTGGCATTAACATAGGAGCTGTGATTACTGGAGTAGTCAATTCCGGTTTGACCAAGTCTTCAATTAAGTGTCTGGAGACACCTGCCAAGTATTCCCATACTGTATCATTGGAGGGTGCTAAAGGCGAAGGCTCAAGTTTATCGAAGGAAGACTTAAGCAGGAAGAAACCTCCCAGTTTGCCTTCTGGTTCATGTACGGTTTCACCATCCAACTCAATTCCCAAATTATATTTATCGGCAACTTTCTGAGTACTTTCAAGGAATTTATTGATGACATCAGCTATACTGTTTTCGACTGTGATTCTGTAGTTTACAACAATTTCTGTGAATTCTGGTAATGCATTTTCCTTTTCACCACCCTTGATGATGTTAACAGATTGGGAGGTCTGAATCAAGTATTTAAACACTGGATTAGGAAGGTTTTTGACAAATGCAATGACCCTACTGTTTGCAACCTTATCGATACCAGCTTTAAAAATGGTTTGTGTAATAGCCGGCGAAAACTTGTTTCCATGTTTAGCTAAGCACTGGAACAAATTGAATATAGGGTTCTTATCTGTAAATTCTGGTTTGAATGGGTTATTTTCCAAAGCCAGCACCAATTCTGACATCATTCCGATAGAAGTATGGTCTGGTGGAACCGAAGAATGTCCACCTTTCGTCTTCAAGTTGGCCTTCACGGAGATATAACCCTTTTCACCTACTGCTGGAGCAGCAATTATCATACCGGTCAAAGGTTCGGTAATAATAGCAGGACCTTCATCCAAAATAGCGTAAATGGATTTTGGACCAAATCTACCTTCCAAATATTCAGAAATCTTTTTGGCACCTTTAGGACCACTGACTTCCTCATCAAAACCAAAAGCAGCAATGACACCTCTGACAGGCTGGAAGTCATTTTCAATCAACAATTCGAAGGTTTCAAGAATTCCAATCAAGATGTTTTTACAGTCAGTAGAACCTCTTCCATAAACTTTCTTACCATCGTAGTGACCTTCCAAAGGAGGATAACTCCAGTCTGACAAAGTATCTTTTTGGATTGGAACAATGTCCATATGTGCAGCTAACATAAGTGGTTTCAAAGTCTCATCTGAACCTTTCCAAATAAGAACTAAACCATAAGTATTCACTTTAACGACTTCCAACTTTTCAAATACAGTAGGAAAGGTAGTCTCCAAGTATTCATGGAACTTTGCAAAATTGACCCAGTACTCAGGGTCTTCATCAACTTCTGGAGGATGGTCAAAGATTTGAGTGTCAATTTGGATAGATTCAGACAACTTTTTTACAGATGCCAATCTGAATTCAGGATCATGCAAAATCTTAAGGACGGTGGAGTTATCTTTATCATAGGTGGCTGGTCTTCTAAGCGGATGAATTGGACATATATTGGTAGTATCGATATCAAAAGGAATTTCAAGCGAAGATTCTATCACTGTTTCAACAGGCTTTTTACCAGAAAGAACGGTGCTCACGTGGGTCAATACTTCCTCAAGAGAACCATTATATAAATAAAACAATACCAGGACAACTGACACCACTGCTGCCAATTTAAGCGAAAGCATGTTCGTATTCAGAATCAATTAGTAAATGAGGATTTGGGCAATTTATATATTTTTTAAGTGTCGTGCAAAGGAAAATCCTGGGCAGTGAATGTCCTTCCCCCCCTAACTGAAACAGATGAAGGATTTGATTCTGTATTCTTGAGTGGACACGTTGTAGTTTTCGTCTAGAAACATTTTGGAAAACAATATTTTAGGCATAAATACGGTCCATATCTCGTAAACACATCGATGAGTGTTGAAAAGAAACACCTTCCACGTACCAGAGACGTTATCTGAGAAGAAATTTGTTACAGTTGTTATACTTACCACCCCAGTTAAGTACCTGGTGTTGTACACGACATTCTACAGGATCGGAATGTGTGTATTTGAGAAGCGATAGAACAAAGTTTAGGTGCATAATCTGCGTAATTAATGAAACCTGCGTTTGAATTCCGATGTAGCGAAAACTTTTTCGATTTGAGATAGAACTACATTCAACCTGGTTCCCACATTATATATCTATGTGTGTTTGAAAGGGATACATGGAGAATTCGGCAGTGAGTGATCTTTGTTTTAGGTACAACAGCAGTTATTCACAGAACAGATCTTACAAGTAAGAGTATTTGGAATGGGTAATCTGTAGACAGTTGGTAAGTGGGTCTCTTCTATTAGCTTTTCTTTTGTGTAATTAGGAGAAATCAAATGCTCGATTACTTCGATTGATTTAAAGAAAGGGGTTACCTGAATTAAGGACTACTAGGTCAAGTAATGATGTCCATGTTGCCTTAAGGAGTTACGACTCCAAACCACAGTCAAAAACCAAGGACCTGTTCAAACGTGTGATACCGCAGCGAATTAAAAAAAACATTCTATCAAACTGAGTATAATAAAGTATCATATCGTTGTCTTTTATTGTTAAACACCATCAATAAGTTCGTATTAAAACCGCACAAACTTTAAAATGGAGGTCAGAAAATGTAGGCGGTGCAAGAAAATAAGACTGGAAGATGAACCACCAGAGGTGAAATCTTACAAGACTTGTGCCAGGTGCCGTATTGTTGAGCGGGAGAAGAAGAGGCTTAACCAAAAGAAGAAGGTTGAGAATGATGACAAAAAGTACAATGTAGAGTAAACGAGGGAAAGGCAAAGGGAAATCCAAGGTAAAGATGTAAGAAAGGTCTAGGAAGGATGTAGAGTAGAAATGTATGGTACAGGACTACGATCAGTAGAGGAATTGTTTAAGCAGCAGAGCTGTAGACTCAGGAGAATAGCTTTTGAAATACACAAAATCGAATGTTTTCACTTGAAGATTCTTTTTAAAACAGGATCTAAAAGAGACACCATCAATCATACTAACTGTTGTTCCACATCTGATACAACCAAATCCTCAAGACTGTGGTACACCTATCACATCCAATACAAGAACCTCGTATTTAAGTTTCTTTTAGAGAGGTACTAGCAAAGCTTATAAATACCACTATAAAGAACTAAATATGCCAGACGAAATCTGACGTAACAAATAAATTTTCTAAAAGACCCAACCAAGAATCTTATCTTTAAGTCCTCTTTGCTCATTGTTACTGTGGTTAGCATAGTACTCGTACTCATGCTCTTCAATTTCTTCCAAACCAGTTTGCAAGTCGGCCTCTGCAGGATTAACTGTCTTAGTCTTCTTAATGAGCTTGTAACCAAAGATCAAGATGATATTGATAAACACCATAATATAGTTGAAAATGAATGATGAGGTGCTCCATCTTCCAGGTAAGAAGTTGGTGTAACCAATAATTGCGACCATAATAATCAAAAAGGTCAAGGCAAAGTACATGCTGTATGGCTGGAACCAAGATCTGTATCTGAAGCTGCTTCTATCAATGCCTTGGGCCTTACAAGCTCTGAAGAAACCAATGTAACTGATACCCATGAACACATAATTCAACACCTGAGAACCAGTACAGATGTTGGTAATGTAGCCCAAGACAGTGGCAGAATTGGAACCTAATTGCAACAAAGAAAGTAAGGAGAAACAAACAGCAACTAAAATACAGAAGATAGGAACACCAGATTTGGTACAGTAACTGAAAAATTTAGGTGCAAAGCCTTTTTTAGCCAAAGAGTATAACACTCTGGAAGAACAATAGACATATGAGTTACCAGCTGAAAAGGTAGACGAGATGATCAAGACGTTGACGATATCTGGGAGAACCTTGATTTTCAAGTTGGCCATGGCAACCACATATGGTGAAGCAGCTGCACCCTTTCTAGGAGCATTCACTAAAGTAGGGTCGTTGTAAGCGACAACAATACCCACACAAAGAGCACCCATGACGTAGAAGATAACCAAACGGTAGATAACAGAATTAAATGCTCTAGGCATGTTAACTCTAGGATTCAAAGCTTCAGAAGCAACCATAGAAAGATATTCAGGACCCACAACAACGAAGGCAGCGGTAATCAGAGCAGCGATTAAACCTTGAAATCTACCAACAGCACCAGTACCAATGTACTCAACCATAGGTCCGCCAACAGCATGCCAGTTTCTGAAACCATAAGCATCATGTTCAGGATTTCCACCAACCATAGTAATGAAGGTGAAGAAAATTAATCCAACAGCTAATACCAACTTTCCAAGAGATAAATAAAATTCTGATTCTCCATAATATTGCACTGCAAATACATTGATGATGAAATATAACAAGATCTGAACAGACAAAGTTATACCAGCAGAATAATCAGATCTCCAGTAGTGGATCATTCCATTGACAGCAACAATTTCAAAAGGAATATATAAAGATTCCATAATGTAGAAGTTCCAACCAGCAGCAAACTCCATAGCAGGATCAACACATCTTCCAGCCATATTGACAAATGGCGATGGTACTGGTAAGTACGACACCATCTCTCCAACAGCAGTTGTAAGCATCAAAATAATAAGTGTCCAGAAAGCAAAGGCAAGCAAAAGGGACAACGGACCACCAGCCATTAAACCACCACCAATACTGATGAAAAGAGCAGTACCTATCGAACCTCCAATAGCAATAAGGTTGATAACCCTCAAGCTCAAAGCTCTATGAATCTTATCTTCTGGATTAATGTGAAGAAAACCTAACTTGATCTCTTTTGGGTGATTACTGGCTTCAGACAGTTGGTCATCCTCCACTATGGAGTTGACCACTTGGACCTTTTCTTTTTTCTCGAAAGACATAGTGAATTCTAAGAACATATTTGCAACTTATATATATGTGAGCTTGGAGATAACAAATGTCGCGGTGTGCAACCAGGATCGCATTTCTAGATTAGGACAGATAAGAAATAAAGTGTTTCTTTTGAGGCTAAAAAGCTATCTAGACAATACTCTGGAGTTTTCTTAGAATGAATACATCACATTTGATTTGTTTCAAATGCTGTCTTTCTGTTCTCATCTTGCAATTCACAAATTTCACCTTTGAGTTGCAGATTTTCCTGGTTTTTTTCTCAGCAGTTTCTTATTTCCTACCTGGACGTTATCAAACCCAAGCTGAAATAAGTTAAGAAACTAGTCTTGATCTTTTTTGCATGAAAGTTTTTTCATCTTCTGTTTATTATCTACAAATCAAGTAATGGTTAGTCAGCCAAGCTGTTGTTGCCAAAAGAAAGTTTATCTGATGTAGTTTTTCCGTGACATTCACACGACATCTGCGCGTATCTAGCCTCATTGAGATCTAATTCACGATAGTAAGATTCAATAGTGGATTCTTTCATCTCTTTAGAGCTTAGAGTGGATGCTTTGTACTATATGCTTACACAACAGACAAAGGCGCAAGGACCTAAGCCTTTCATGCAATTATATGCAAAATTGACCAAGGCTTTGGAATTAGCTCGTAGTGTTAAAGTTTAGTGCATAATCTCCGTTCAATAATAAGATTCTACTAAACGTCTCTACAAACCATCAACAAGACTTGTAAGTACTGTAGCAAGAATCAAGAATAAAATAGCCATTCTAAGTAAAAATACTCATACAAACCAACTCAAGGAAAATATACCGAAGCAGCAACAGAGTCTTAAACAACAATAAATCAGCAAGAGTTTGAGCTACCACTCAAGAAGAGTCAAAAAAATTAGCCAGATAAAAATGCAAGGTCCAAACGGGAAACGAAAGGCACCTCTCCGATAACTACGTAATTGTGCATAATCACTTGAGAGATTAGATAAGCTTGCAAGAGTTTTGGTTGGCCATTTTTATATCACTCGTTTCTTATTCGATCACAACCACAATTGTTAGATCAGGACAAATGGAGGTATGCAAAAGGTATCCACTTGATCAAAATTACGTGGTTAAGATTTGCCCCACCAGATTCAAAAAGTCATTTCCGAGAACAAAAGATCGAAGGAAATTATTCCCACATTCAGAATAAAAATGCATCGCTCGACAGAAAGCGTTTGAGAGTTAGATCAAGTTAGATTATAATCTTGATTCTGCTTCTGAATCCAAGCAGTCTTCGAGTTTATCTTCTCTGCAGTTGTATTTGAATGGACTAGTGCTTATTTTCAAGTTTACGGAGCGATCCGGTTATTCAATAGTTCCTGCTGCAAAAGTATTATTTACCAAGTGCGTACAAAACTTCCATAATAAGAGTTTTCATGTTATTATACAGGTAAAGACGTAAGTAACTGGCAAAAAGAACCCCACGTTAAATCAAAATTTCATAATAAAGTAGCTAAACTTTAATATCTAGACAAAGGCCTTGTCAAAGTCAGCTAAGGTGACTTTGTATCTAACGTCACTATTGTACGTTTGTTCCAAGCCCTTCTTGACGTTTTTTTCAGAAATTAGCAACAAATGAACCTATGGAATAATATCCCTCTCGGCACACAAGTCCAACATTTCAAGCATCTCTTGTCTGTTACCCAAGTGAGTACCCCCGAAACTGGAGCCATTGAAAAGTAAGGTATGAGCAGTCAAACTGAACGGGGTTTCTGGCAACCCTACACTGTTGAATCTACCGTAAACCTTCAAAGATTGGAAAAAGTCGTTGCTGAAACCTTCGTTGGAGTTGGCACACGATAAGATAAAGTCAAACTCGTATTGATATGGCTCAGACCAGTTTTCCTTGGTGGTGTCAACGTAATAGTCAGCACCCAACTTCAAGGCACCTTCTTTTTTCTTTTCTCCTCTAGACAAGGCACGTGTCGTGGATAGAAAAGCCCTGGTAACTCATGGGTAAACTCTCAACAATCGCTTTTCTTTTATAGTCTTCTTACAGTAAGGCTCAAAACGTAGCTGCAGACTAATATTTGACTTCTGCTACTGGCATTTATTAGAGTAACATCTTGAATTCAGAGATATCTGACTTTAAAAACTACAATTCCTGGTGATTTGTTTTTATTTCATATTCTGTCAAGATAAACCGACAATCTGTTCAATACCTTATCAGCAGTTCAGATAGTTAAAACTTTTTCTCAAATACTTTTCTTGCACATGCTATTTCAAGCATTTCAAGTGACTACACAGACTACACAATGAAACCCTTGAAGCCAATCACATAGCTTGAGCCTTTTGCCAGTTCCCAACGTGGCCCTGACATAAACTTTCACACTCAATCACGTGCATGCTTCGACCCTTTATTTATGCCGCACAAAAACCACTTAAATTAGTAGCTTATGTTCTTGACATTCCAATCCCTGGTAGCTGTTCTGGCAGCCTTCTCTGCTTTTGCACCACTGTGCCCCATCGACATTCCTTACAGTTGCACCAATTCCACGCCAATTGCCAATTCCTGCTGCTTTGAATCTCCAGGTGGAATTCTTCTCCAGACTCAGTTCTGGGATTACTATCCACCGATAGGAGGCAACGAGTCTTTCACTCTCCATGGGCTCTGGCCCGACAATTGCGACGGTACCTACGAACAGTTCTGTGACTCGTCTCCGCAAATTGGAGATGTTGCTCTGATTCTTAACCAGTTTGACCCAAACTTGGTAAACGACATGCGTACCTACTGGAAGAACTTCAACGGTAACGACGACCTGTTATGGCAACACGAGTTCAACAAGCACGGGACCTGTGTCAATACTATTTCTCCAAAGTGTTACGGAAGCTCTTTCAAAACCAATCAGAATGTCTACGACTACTTTAACACTACTGTTAGCTTGTACCACAAGCTCAACACCTACCAGTTTTTGGCAGAAGACGGAATAGTTCCTTCCAACACTGCTACATACACCAAGCAACAAATTGCAGACTCTCTTTCCCGTCATTTTGGAAAAAACGTGTACTTCAAATGCAACAAATATAACGGGCTCCAAGAAGTGTGGTACTTCCACTACTTGAAGGGCTCGTTGCCTGAGAGCAACTTCTTGCCAATTGACTCTTTGTCCTCCTCCAGTTGTCCTGACTCAGGAATCAAGTTCTTTCCAAAGGGATCCCTTGGCCAGAACCCACCTACACAACCTGGAAATAAAGGTTACCTTAAGATATCTGATGGATGTTTGATTTCCAATGGTAAATACTTTACCAAAGGAACCTGTGCAACATTCACTCTTACCAAGAATGATTTTGGAGGCTACAACCTTCTTTCTTCCAAGGGATCTTGTGCTATGGTTAACGGAGCTGTGGTCTGTGATAGGAGAAATAAAAATAAAAACCAGTTCAATTTCAAAAACAACTTGTTAGGATTCAACAGTGTATTTAAGTGGTGCATCCAAGGCGACGCAGACCAAAAGAATATTGTTTTATCTGACGGTAACTGTGAAGAGTTTGAAATTACTCTTCAGTAGTTTGGATGCGACATCACGACATCACGATACTACTCGGATGTGAAGAATTCTGTACCTCAACCCGGAAAATAAAATACTTAAAGCCTCCTCTTGCATTTTATTTTATTTCTATCTCTTGTGAGTGTTATTGTTAGGGTAATGACATTGGTTTCAGTATGAAACCTCGCCTACAACAAGACCCTGACATTCCGAGTTCCATCTGCTTTCTTTGACGCGAAAACATATCCGTTTCAAAACTCATTGTTTCTTCGGGTTTGCGCTTGCAACACGGAAGTTATGAAGCCTCCGTCCGAACAAATATATAAAATCTGTCACTTCTCTTCCGTTTTCAGTAAACGATTAGAAACTCACAAATTTCAAGTTTCATCTGAAGGATTTATTGCTATAGCACCCAACCTCATCAAGATATTTACAACTATGCTTAATTGGCTCAAGTTCTTTAAAAGACGGAACGACAAAGAGGTGGTAACGCGGTCGACTGTACGGCGACACAGTACCAGAAGTCATTCCAGTCGGTAAAGAATGTGCTTGTGGATGACAAATACGTATATAGTTAATTTATTGTGGTATTATTTGTCAAAATGTAGCGGTGATTGCTTTCGGGTTTTAGGCTGATGCTTAATAATTTTATGTTCTGTGCACTCAAGAATTATGTGATGGAAGTAGGATGGGGTTATGAATGGTCTAGAAGCAACGAACAATCTAAAAGTAATGAATGACCACAGAGCTTGTGACCGAAGGTGCCAATGCTGCATTTGTAGAAGTAATAGCTGGCGACACTGACGTCTTCAGTTAAATCAGAACTAAAGCAACCTAGTTGCGTAATGCGTTTTGTTAACCTCATCTCAAACTCCGATGGGTCCTTAATTACTCTAGGATTTTTACCTTTGTCTATCCATCTTGTATTCTTAGCCCAAGACCTTATCTATAGTCAACTCATAACCAGTTCACTGCTTCATCTTGAGTCCTTAGGAAGTGTGAGTCTTAAACTCCCGATACGGGGGGTTGCAAATCTAATCCCGCGTTGCCCATTTCATATATAAACCCTGAAAAGTACCACTTTTCAAGTTCCAGTCATGAAGATTCTTGGAGATATAGTATCTTTTATACCCAACACTGTTGCTCGCATTTCCAATAACCGCAGGAGCGTTGACCAGAACGAATTCGTTCTAAGATCACATCCCGAGCGTACGAATCTGATTGACAGTAACAGCAGTCGCCGCACGAGAAAACATCAAAAGGTGAATTTAGACTCGGAGTCTATGAAGAACTCTGTGAGTGTTTCTGATTACTTTCTGAGGATGCTGACAGGGAAATCTCTTCAGCCTTGTGAATGTGAATGTTCCATGGCGTACATTGAAGTCAAGTCTGAACATAGTTTATAGTGAAATGAATTTATGATTACCAGTTTGCCTTACTGAAATTTTGTAAGTGTAGAATATCCTCGAAAGACTAAAAGGCTGCATTAAGTAACCCTCTAAGCCCGATGAATCAAATTATTTAATCCATGGGTGCTAATATTTGACACTAAGCCTCAATCACGTCTCGCCTACACTGGTTTGGTTGTGCCATCCCCATATTTTTTGGACTGCAAAGTAAAACTAAGAAAGAAATCGGGGTTTTGATTATCTTACGTACCTTTATCACTTACAACCATCTAAGAAGTTATCCAAAGTCAAACATTAGTATTGGATATTTTTGTGCATACACTAAAGCCTATATAGTAACAGAGCCATGCTAGTTACACAGCTATTTAAACAGAACAAAGAAATATTCTCTTGAAAGGTGTTGACATGCTAAAAAGTTATTATATATAAATCGAAACAAGACTAAAACATTTCAAAGCAACAATAGCTAACTATGTACGCCAGCCTCAAAATAAGCTTCCCAATATGGAAATCAAGCTTTCAACACTGCCCGCGCAAAAACCTATTTATATTTAGATCATCACAAACACATCAATGCAGTTCATCTTTCTCCTAGCACTCATAGCTAGAGTCCTTGCTGACGTGACACTCACAAAGCCTGTTTCAGGCTCCACCTTCTCAGGGTCTTCTGGAACTGTCCTGATCGATATAGCTTGGATGGATTCCACCGATGACGACACAAATGACTTTTCCTTGTCCAAGGTTGATAAGTACACCATCTCGCTTTGTACTGGGCCATCAAATGCCATCGACTGTATGGAACAACCACTTCTCAAAGGAGAGTCTGTCAGTGGTAATACCTACTCGGCGCTGTTCCCGGCCTCGTATGTCAGTAATGGTTACTATTATTTTCAGATCTATGCTACTTTTGGAGGAGACACCTTCACAATCCACTACACAAATAGATTCCAGTTGACTGGTATGTCTGGAAGTAACACATTTACTGTAACCAACACTTTTGCTGGACAAGCACCACCAGCCCAGACTCAAGGAGCTGGCGCAACTACCTATGATTCCAAATCCTTTACCGTTCCATACACCTTGCAAACCGGTAAGACTAGATATGCTCCAATGCAAACTCAACCAGGAACCACTGTAACCAAGACAGCTTGGTCCAGAAAGTTTCAAACTAGTGCTGTTACCTACTACACTTCTTACAGTCCACCTCCTGAACAAATGAGTACCATCACACCTGGATGGAGCTATTCAATTAACTCCATGGCAAACTGGGCTGCACCAGCACCTACTCCAAGCATCAAATATAACCCAGAACAGAGAGTGACCAAGGCCAGTTTGAGTACACAGAACAAACGGAGATGGTTAGATTAGTGGTTTAATTAAGACAATTTTATTATTTTTTTGACAGTTTTAATATTTCACGTTTCTTCATTAAAGGCTGTCATTGGTGAGTGATGGTGAGAGGGATAGAAATAACATGGGTTACATATTAGCTGAAAATCAAGAGTTTTGATGGAATAAACAGCAACAAGACCATGTTATAAAAAACATGTGGTAGCATATTTAGTAACATGATTGCTTTTGAGTTGTTTTGTATTTACTGTAGGTATTATATAACAAGATGTCATCATAGAATTGAAATAAGGCCGTCAAAGTCGTCGAATTCGGGTCTAGGACTATAAATATCCTGAAAAATCTAGGAGAAAATTGCTTTTCTCGGAATACACAAACCAATTATAACTATTCTTTCATACCTTCGTTCAACGATTATCTCCGATCTCATTGTTCATGCCTGAAATGTGGTTTGACCAACATCACCAAAACGTCAAATCGCGAAAAAAAAACTATTGACAAAATACAAACACGCGATCATCAACATGTCTGACACCGCAGCACTTCGTAAAAGGAAGGTTCTCAAGAAGTCAATCAACTTCTCGCTTATGATTATCGGGGAGTCTGGTCTGGGACGTTCTTCGCTTATCAACTCGCTTTGTGGTGGTAATAAAATTGTTCCAACTTCCAGCACTGCAGACCAGGATCCGTTCAACAAAAAACTTACTTTACGTCATGAAAATGTCGAGTTAGAAGACAACGAGGGTCACAAGATCTCATTGAATATCATAGATACTCCAAACTTTGCTAATTCCATCAACTGTGACGAAGATTTCAAAGTTATTGTTGATTTCATCAGACATCAATATGACGAGGTATTGTTAGAAGAAAGTAGGGTCAGAAGAAATCCACGTTTCAAAGACGGTCGTATCCATGTGTTGGTATACATGATAAATCCAACTGGACATGGATTGTCAGAAATCGATGTAAAATTCATGTTGCACATTTCCAAACTTGTGAACTTGATTCCTGTCATTGCTAAAGCTGATACTTTAGCAGAAGTGGAATTGAAACAGAATAAAAAGTTAATCTTGGATGACTTGAAATTCCACAACATTGCCTACTACAAGTTTAACGAGTACGAAAACGACCAAGATTATATAGATGACGAGATTGTTGAATACAACAAGTATTTGAATAACTTGGTTCCATTTTCTATCATCGGTGCCAACGAGTTCAGAAACAATGCAGAAGATGTGTTGAAGTTGAGAGTGTTGAATCCTATCAATACCAAGCCAATCAACATCGAAATGCCAGAATACAACGATTTCACAGTTTTGAAGAACATCTTGCTTATTACACACTTGAACGAGTTCAAGGAGGTCACTCATGACCAGATATATGAGAACTACAGAACAGAAGCTTTGAGTGGAAAGGAATTCCAGTACATCAACGGGGAAAGAATCAGTGTGGAAAACAACCTGAATGACGACAGTCGTGAAGACTACGTTGCGAAGGAGGAACAGATCAAGTTAGAGGAAGAAAGATTGAAGAAGTTCGAGGAGAGGGTGCACCAAGATTTGATCAACAAGAGAAATGAATTGTTGCAAAGAGAAAACGAGTTGAGGGAAATCGAAAAGAGGTTATTGGCTGAAGGTTTACTGTTAGACGAGGTCAAAGTAGAATAGTGTTTGAATGGATAGTTTTTAGCTTTGAAATAAAGTATTTTATTTAATTGAAAGTAGATGATTTGATTTGGTTAATTTTACTCCTATCTTTGATAATTGCTCTAAAAAAAGCCAATGTGTCAGATATATATCGTCTATTTAATAAGACTAAATCTACTTAACAGTATACTTGTTCACGATCTCGTCAAACTTCTGGTTCTTCTCTTTACGGTCAACCACAAGCTGATGGTCGGGGTTTAATTCTGATAACTCGTCAATGCTTGCATGAGCCCCAGTTAAATATCCATACACAATCTTGTTTGCCAAAAAGTCTGCCTTGTACTCCTTTTTCACATCCAAAGCCTCTATTTGCTTAACCAATTCCTCGCATTCAGGGAAATGCTTCAATTTGATGGTCAATACCAACAAAACATTCAAGACCTTAAACTTGTCTAAATCATCTTCAAAGTCTCCAGACAACAATTCGTCGTAGAAATAGTAACTGTTGTTAATGTTGTCAGTTTCACCTCTGATTGATAAAATCCATGACTCCATTAAGTGATAGATGATATCATCTCTAAAGGAATCTGGGAAGTTCTTAAAGCTGTTGAAGAACTTGACGGCTTGTTGAAACTCACCTTTGATCAAATATAACTGGATCAATACCAAGTATGGCTCCAATTCATTCATCTTCAATACAGAACTAGCGTTGTCTATGTATTTGACCAAAATTTCAATACCCTGATCTATGTTTTTGAAGAACTTAACCAAATAAAGCGAGGTCAACACGGCTTGTAGTTCGTTATGTGGAGATTTCACGTCTTCAAAGTAGGTGGAGTCGTCAGTACCAAAGCTGTGAAGATCGTTCCAAGCACTGAGAAGTTGGAAGAACTCTTCCTGGTCAGGAAAAACCAGTTTACCATTTTCTATCACCCCAGAAGCGTCACGCCCAGTAGCAATGCTGGCTCTGATCTGATACTCCAAAACCTTCAATTGGTTCTCCGTCGAGAACAGCAGGAGTGGGTAGTCGAGTACTTTGCTATATTGCCAAGTGTAGAACTGGTTTCTGAGGGTGTAGAGTTCACTGTCGAAATCCATGTTTTGTGATTTTGGTTTTAACAGGTATCGCGAACTTTTGGACGAGACGTCATATGAACCGACACGTGACAAAAATTGGGTTTATGGATAAATATCGAACCATAGTGCAGGTTATCACAAGCAATTGATAACATCAAACCAATCAAGACTACTTTGGCACTGTTAATTTAAATTTGCAGCTGCAGGTTTGACACATTTCGCAAGAAACATTGTGTGGGCATAAATGAAACTATGAACTTTTGAAGTACTTCTATAACTCCTAGTAGTGACTCTGAAGTTAACTACTTGGATTTGGACTTAGACTTACAGCTGTTGATTAATATAGATGGTTTCCACACTTTTCAACATAAAAATCTGGAATCTGCGGAAGATGGTACCACTTCAGCTGGAAGCATTTCCACTGATGTAATAGAACACTTCACCTATAGTCTTTTTACTGTGAATTATGACGACCTTAACGATAATCGAGTTGAAAATGAATATACAGCGAACGGTACAAGAGACAATGACGTATACAGTATACTTAACCAAAGTTACGACTACCTTGAGATTCCAGACCAAAACAGTAGCATTGGTAAGTTAAACAACGGTTCAAACAACCAAATCGAGGATTCGGACCGGGATTCTAAAGAAACCAAAATGCCTCCAACCGATTCCAGGCGTTCAAGAAACGGATATGATTCTTGCAAGAAACTCCGGATCAAATGCAGAGAGACAAAACCAATATGTGAATATTGCCAAAGCACAAACAGGAGTTGGGTATATACAATTCGGGCCAACCACAACACAACGTACTAGCTAATAACAAACCTACTAATCAGCTCATAACAAAGCTTGAAAATCAACTTAAGAACCTCTAAATTTGAAGTAAAGCTTTTGAAGCACTTCAAAATATACTGCATTGCATATACCTTGTTTGTGAATGGTCCCTTGCACAAAATTTCCAGCGTGCAAATTCCTAATATGTTCCTATCATCGTCCTTGGTGAGGCTTTCAGTTTACTTCTTTGCGTGCTTGAACTCATGGCCTGTTTGTCCAAAACGTCTGGAAAACTCACAGAGCTATATAAGTTTGCAGACCTTCCGTTACGCAAGTTAAACTATCGGAACTTGAAGTTTCTTGAAGACAACAGAGGTTTACGTTTGTTTGAAGACGGTGCTTCTCTTTTGGCTGAGTGTAAAGATTCGTCTGTTAACTTGTACAACCTTACTGAATATTATTTCCAAAAGGTTGTAGAAAAACCAATCATATAATCAAGAATAAGGTAGATAGACTGAAGGGATATGATATACTCAGTGCTTTTGATGCTAAGCAACTGTAAATTTCGTCTTTTTTCATAAGTTGTGTATTGGACTTCACGGCCATAACGTTTTACCACTTTTGAAGGACCCTGTGAATGAAGCAGATGAAAACGTAGACTTGGACGTTATTGACTTGTCTACAGATATTATCACTGTAGGTGAAAGTATTAGCAGAATCACTGATATAGCGTACATTTCCATCACAGACTCGCCAATGTCGAACGTATTCAGATTCAACATCAATTCCATCACCAAGAGCTTCCCTATCACTCATACGCTACGAAACCAGCTCCCAAGCTATAAGAATGAAATGGACTCACTTACTTATAGACAAGCCTCCGAGAATTTGGTAATCTTAGAGTACGCATTAGAAAAGGCCGCCCAGTTCAATGCTGCCATGCCAATGTTCAAGTTTTGCATTACCAGCACATCCAATTTTAGAATATTTGTCAAGCAGAGAAATTACTTCTGGATGTTGTTTGTGCTTGCATTTATCATGCAAATTTGGATTGTTCCTCGATAAAAACGTGTGGATTCACTATATTATCTGGTTCAAAGACTACAATATGAAAGTATACGGTGAAGGCAGAGGAAAATCTGGTTTTGACTTGTGGTATTTGGTGAATAATCAGATAAATATGGAATTCACTGATACCACCAGTTTTTTGAATCTCGACTTTGACGATATCTTTCTTAATTTGGAGGCATGACACATATAAAATCGTATAACTCATATATTTCATGAACCTACTTACTACTGCCGTAGCCGTTTTCAATTCTGATTTTTTCCCAATGGGACAACTCTTTGTTTTCATTTGCAGCCACTTCTGGGTCAACATTTCTGCCTGGACTGATGTTTGAACCCCTAGAACGAGTTTCTGGATGGTACTGGACTTCATGCAACGTGTTTTCGGTGAAGGTTCTGGGATCCTTCAAGATAAAGCTAGAGTCTCTGCTGGTTTTCATATAGTAAATATAGAACAACGAAACCTGGTGTCTTTCGATAGATTTCAAGGTTTCTTGTTGTCTGGGTTTGGATTCCAATTGTGTGATCTTTTTTTGGAAGTAATATCTTCCTCCTAACTCGCTACCAGCCATAAGACAACTTAAACCGATAAGAAAGGACACAAACGGTTTATAGATAACGGTTTTTTTAGCAATACCTCCGTTCATGGTACGATAAGCAGTCGGACCAAGAAATCCAAAAATTCCCATGGAATACTGAGTAATTCCGATTCTAGTAACGGTTTCTTTTAAATGTTCTGCCAATTCGGTTCTGTCATTTTTTGTGAGCTGATGGTCAGCTTCATAGAACTTAACTGAAGCATCGAACTGTTTTTTTCCAATTCGGTCTAACAATGGGTTATTTTGTAAGGAATCCGTACTGTAATTGTCATTGGAGTCTGTTTGTGTGGTGTCGTAGGGATCTGATAATGTTTCCTCGTCGTGGACTTTCATGATTTAGACTGCGAATTTTCCACTCATTCGAAGACATACTTAAAAGGTGCAATAACACGAAAAGATGTCTTGATTTATGGTGGCATACTTATGAATTGTTTTCGAGAGGTTAATATCCGATTCATTGTATGGGAATTGGTGAATATCCTTAACCTCTGTGCGAGACATTATTGCTACCTTTGACTTATTAAAGCTACGAGACATTATTGTTATGAGTTTATTGTGCTATGAGACATTATTGCTACGAGTTCATTATGCTACGAGTTCATTATGCTACGAGTTCATTATGCTACGAGTTCATTATGCTACCAGCACTTTAGTAAGTCTTCAGCTTTTGTATAAATAAACACTTCTTCCTCTCTTTTATCACTATCAATCAAAAACCAATTCAATACAATAACCACAATAAATACAATAACTATGTGCCAATCCAAATGTTTGTGTAATGCCTGCTCCTGCACTGTCTGTGAATGCTCCAATTGCAAGAGCTGCCAACAACAGCCAAAATGTTCTAAACCAGACTCGAGTTGCTGCTGTTAAATATTTAGTTCGTTAGTAATAAATGCTTGGAACAATATCTACACATTTTATCTTCGCCGTTTATTAAATACAGTTATCTGCAGAACTAGACCAACTTGTTGTCTCTTGTTTTCTCCTCTCTCAACTTGCTCATCTGTTCCACCACCAAGTCAAACTTGACGGTTTCATTCTTACCTTGTTCCTCTTGGATGTCTCTGTTTCTGACGTTGACACTGTTCTCTTGTTCTTCTTGTTCACCAACAATGAAAATGAAGTTATACTTCAACAATTGACCAGTTCTGACCTTCTTCTGTAAGGTGTTACCTGATAAATCAACATCGGCGTAGAATCCATGTTGTTTGACCAACTTTTCCTTCAAAGATTCAGCATAGTCAAAGTACTTCACACCGACTGGAACAACCAAAATTTGTCTTGGTGATAACCAGAATGGCCATTTACCCTTGAAATGTTCTGTCAAAATAGCGGTCATTCTTTCAACGGATCCCAAAATGGCTCTGTGAATCATGACTGGTCTACTTACGCTGTTGACCTTGTCATTGACTTCCGACTTAAATTCCAACTCGAATCTGGTTGGCAATTGGAAATCCAATTGGATGGTGGCACATTGGAACCATCTACCCAAAGCATCACTGATCATGATATCAATCTTTGGTCCGTAGAAAGCACCATCTCCTGGGTTCAATTCCCATTTGCCTTTGCCCAAGAAATCGTTCAAAGCGTTTTCCAATTTCAGTTCAGCCTTATTCCAGGTTTCAATTTCACCAACGTACTTGTCAGGTCTGGTACTTAATTCCATCTTGAACTCAAAACCGAAGATACCATAAACCTTTTGCAAAAAGTCAAAAGAGCCCTTGATTTCCTGTTCGATTTGATCTTCAGTACAGAAGATATGAGCATCATCTTGTTGGAATCTTCTGACTCTGGTCAAACCAGACAAAGCACCAGAAAATTCGTTTCTGTGAATAACACCAAAGTCGGCAACACGCCATGGCAATTCTCTATAAGATCTTTCTCTGCTCTTGAAGATCAAACAGTGACCAGGACAGTTCATTGGCTTCAAACCGAACTGGTCCTTTTCGACATCGAAGGTGAACATGTTTTCCTTGTAGTTACCCCAGTGACCAGAGGTCTCCCACAACTTAGAATTGTACATGTTTGGAGTGATGACTTCTTCAAAGCCTCTTTGTCTGTATTCAGATCTCATCAACTCACAAAGAGCATTGTAGATTCTGGTACCGTGAGGCAACCAGAAGGCAGAACCAGGAGACATCTCGTGGAACAAAAACAACTCTTGTTCCTTACCGATCTTTCTGTGGTCTCTTTCAGCAGCCTCTTTCAAGAATTTCAAGTGTTCGTCCATCAACTTCTTGTCTGGGAAGGAAATACCGTAGATTCTCTGCAAGGAATCATTGGCAGCATCACCTTGGAAATAAGAAGAAGAATTCTTCAAAACCTTGAAAGCCTTAATTCTTCCGGTGTGAGGAATGTGAGGTCCCAAACACAAGTCAATCAAAGGACCGCATCTGTATACAGTGGTAGAAGTGTTATCAGGAACTTTATCCTTGATAAACTCAACCTTGTACTTGTTGTACTTGAACATTTCCAACAATTCTTCCTTTGTCATTTCCAATCTAACAAACTTTTGCTTCTCCTTGATACCTTTGGTAGCAACCTTTTCCAAGTTAGCAAAGTCAGATTGGGTAACAACCCCCTCACCGTTGTTGATGGACATATCGTAGAAGAAACCATCGTTGGTTGGAGGACCGTAAGATAAATGAGCACCGTAATGACATTCACAAGCTTCACCCAACACGTGAGCGGAAGAATGCCAGAAAACTTGTTTACCTTCTGGATGTTCAAAGTCTAAGAATTCTAAGTTGACATCTTTTTCCAAAGGTCTGGTCAAATCCCATAATTGTCCGTCAACCTTGGAAATAACCTGTCTTTCCATAAATGACTTACCAATTTCGGTAGCAATATCCAAAGGACTGGTTTCCCAGGACTTACCCTCTTTAACGGTACCGTCTTTCAAGGTGATTTTGATATCATCTCGAGGTTTGGCGGCTACTTCTTGGTCGTATTTAGATTTGAGCTCATCAAACATCTTTACACGAGAGTCAATGAACTCTGGCTGTGGTTCCAAGAGCAAGCTGACTTGAGGCTTCTTCTCCTTCTTTTCTTTCTTTTCGATCTTTTGTTCTGACTTCTGTTCAGACATTTCGACTTGTTGGCTAAAAATTTTCTGAGGTTTTTCCAAATGAGATTTGAGAACCGTTTTGCAGGTAAATTGTGCAACAAAGTACGTAGGTTCAGCAGACAAAGGTGCAGTAGAATACAATAGAACAGGAAATAAATTTATAGAAAGATTTTATAGACAGAAAATGAACTCAGAAGAATTGGGCAAATTGTTAAATCAACGAAATAACAATTTGGAGCTACTTCAGAATTACGTGTCTCAATTTAATAGTAACAACATAAAAATACATATCGATAATTTGGAAACACAGTTGGGTGTCTTACTTAAGGTGGCGACCAATAAAAGCACTGAAGAAGAATCTGAAGATACAAACACTGAAATTTTGGAGTTGGTGAGTAACATCAACCAACCCCATGAAGACGCAGGCATTGAGTATGTCAAACCAGTGGGAGAGTCCCCGGAAGTGCTTCTACAACAACTATATGGCTTTATAGATTCACCTGGGGTTCACAACAGTAAGCAAAAGGAGTTTCGTGATATTTTAAACGCTATAGACCAGCTTATACCCCATATTCCACCTACAGAAACCAACAATAAAAACTTGAATGAATTTATTTCTGGTTTGGAAAGCTGTCTAGGGGCCTTCAATGAATGAGAGATGAATAATGAATGAACGGTTTATGAATCTTTTCTCTTTTCTCTGAGCTCAACCTGTACTAGATCACTCCTATCACTGTTAAATTGCACTGATTCAAAATGTAAGCTTCAATTTTAATACTATCCCACTAATTCATTCAGCCGTAATCGACCTAGCATACTGTCTATATGAAGAACACTAATTAAAATCACTCTAACAAACTAAAATCACTCTAACAAATTAAAATCACTCTAACCACTACTAAACTCAAATTATACTTACATTCATTATATACAAGCTGCTCAAAAGGTCTTTGGTGCCAAGGTGGCTATCTTACTATATTTCAAGTTTCTCAACTCCTGTGCTACCACCGATGATACTCTGGTACCCAATGGGTCACCATTTTTATTGATCAAAACACATGCATTATCGTCAAATCTCACAGTAGAGCCATCTGGTCTTCTAAAAGGTGCTTTTGTTCTCACAACAACTGCCCTACATATATCTCTTCTCTTTACTCTATTGTTGGCAGACTGGCCTGTGATTTCGGTGGTCAATGGTTTGGCTTGTTTAACAACCACAGTAATTTCATCTCCCACTTTAGCAAAGTTCTTAGGGCCATGTCTCAAGACCTTGATACACTCCACAACCTGTGCTCCAGAGTTATCTATGACATTCAATAACGACTTCAAGTAAATCATACTTGAAAATTTTTCAGTGCGAAATTGAACTGGCTTTAGACTGTGGTACTAGACGAGGTATTTGATTACTGAAGATAGCTGTTGTTTAGATTAACATCGTATTGTATAGAGAGCAGGCGTATCCACGTAATACAGTTTTTTACGGCATTTAATTACAGAAATTGGGCTTTTTCAAAACACCTTTCTAGTGTAGATTATGGGTGCGAAATTGATCCCATATTCCAATACAGTGTTTGGGTTTGGTACCAAAAAAGTCGATTATACCGGAATTTTACTTCACACTCGTACAAAATGGCACTCTTCTAAGGTCATCAGTGACAGAAAATCTGAATTTCAAGGACATCATATGGAATTAACCGACGCTAGTGCTATACCCGACATTCTAGCTCAATTCAAACAGGATCACAAGCGATTATATAAGTCAGCTTCACATCCGGCAATCTATGCATGGAGAACAGGAAACCGTAAAGACCTGAAGTGGTCAAATGTTCAAGAAGGTTATAATGACTGTGGAGAAAAAGGCGGTGGGAGTGAACTAATGAGAAGAGTAATCCACAGATACGATTTGTACAACGTAATGGTGATAGTAACCCGTTGGATGCACGGAGGCAGCATAGGTCCAAGTAGATTCAAACATATCGGCACTGCAGGCAGTGAACTGGTGAAACAAAGACACTCGTAATCTCCTGACACGTGACATTGGATACATTTGGCTCACGTAAGCACATCTCAAAAGACCGAGCAAAATTATTTTGACTCCACCAAATGATTAGACTCACCAGAGCTGCTTTAACCGCCAGGATTTCGGTCAGCGCTGCTTTCAGATCCACAAGGTTGTACTCTGCTGTTCCACTTACTGCAGAAACCTATAAGGATAAGGTACAGGTTAATGAAACTTTTAAAAAACTTGATGATTCAGACATTGAAGTGTTCAGAGGAATCTTGAAAGATGACCATTCACTCATTACTGATGAAGCAGACCTCGCTGGTTTTAACGAAGATTGGATGAGAAAGTACAGAGGTCAAAGTAAACTTGTTTTGAAACCAAGGTCCACTGAACAAGTATCCAAAATCTTACAATACTGTAATGCACAAAAGTTAGCTGTTGTTCCTCAAGGTGGTAACACAGGGCTTGTTGGAGGTTCCAACCCTGTTTTCGATGAAATTATTATTCTGGTTGCTGGAATGAACAAAATCCGTAGTTTTGATGATGTTTCCGGAATTTTGAAGTGTGATGCTGGTGTTATTTTGGAAACTGCCGATAACTATCTTGCTGAAAGCGGATACATCTTCCCATTGGACTTGGGTGCTAAAGGTTCTTGTCATGTTGGTGGTGTAGTAGCTACCAATGCTGGAGGTCTCAGATTATTGAGATATGGTTCATTACATGGATCCGTTTTGGGTTTGGAAGCTGTGTTACCTGATGGAACCATCTACAACTCCATGAACTCCTTAAGAAAAGATAACACTGGTTTTGACTTGAAGCAATTGTTTATTGGTTCCGAAGGTTCCATTGGAATTATTACTGGGGTTTCTATCTTGTGTCCAGCTAGAAGTTCTTCTGTCAATGTTGCTTTATTGGGTGTTTCTTCCTACGAAACTGTACAAAAGGTCTTTGTAGAAGCTAGAAAGGAATTGGGAGAAATCTTGTCAGCTTTTGAGTTCATGGACTTAAAATCTCAGCAACTTGTGGGAGAATACTTGAAGCAAGAACATCCTATCGAAAGTGCCGAATTCCCGTTCTACATCTTAATCGAAACCAGTGGTTCTAATAAGGAACACGATGATGAAAAGTTAGAATCTTTTTTGGGAACTCAAATGGAAAATGGTTTGGTTGAAGATGGTATCATTGCTCAAGATGAAACTCAATTGAGAAACTTGTGGTCATGGAGAGAGTCCATTCCTGAAGCTTCTACCATGAACGGAGGTGTTTACAAGTATGATGTTTCTATTCCTTTGAAGGATTTATATACTTTGGTTGAAGATTCAAGTAAAAGATTGAACGAAGCTGGCTTAGTTTCTTGGGAAGATGCTTCCAAACCAGTGGTTGATGCTATCGGCTATGGTCATTTGGGAGATGGAAACTTGCATTTAAATGTATGCGTTCGTGAATACTCCAAGACAATTGAAAAGGAATTGGAACCATTTGTGTATGAGTGGATTCAAGCTCACCAAGGTTCTATTTCCGCTGAACATGGTTTGGGTTTCCAAAAGAAAAACTATGTTGGCTACACCAAAAATGATGTTGAAATAAAATTGATGAAGGAGATCAAACACCATTATGATCCAAACGGAATCATGAATCCTTACAAGTACATTCAATAGTCGCTGTATAAAGAGTATATCTAATCATAAATAATTCTAAGTATCTAATTATAACTTATTGTCTCTGATCAAAGAACCTTCGGCATACAACTCAGTCAACGAGCTATTAAAGAACTTCTTTGCCAAAGGTCTCTTGATCTTCATGGTAGGTGTCATGGTATCATCAGCTACTTTCAATGGTTCGTACATGACTTTCACGTTTTGGAGTTTTTCAAAACCTTGAAGCAACTTGCTGGAGTTAGTGTTGATCTCCTTCAACAAAACGGTTCTGGTTTCACGCTTGTTCATAAACTTCAAGATCTCATCTGGGTCTGAGATCGCTACACCAAAGTTTTTCTTGATCCATCGACTTGTGACTTCAGGTTCTATGCCCAAAATTCCCACCAAGTAAGTCTGTAGGGAATCACCGTGAACAAAAACCTGTGTCAAGTTAGGACAACACGATAAGTAAACGTTTTCAATCTTCTCTGGGGTAATGTATTCACCTTGTGCCAACTTGAAAAAGTTCTTGACTCTGTCAATGATGTAAATACGGCCGGTGACCTTATCAATTCTTGCAACATCTCCGGTAGAAAACCAACCATCCTCAGCCAAAGCTTTTTTGGTTTCCTCTGGATTTTTATAGTATTCCTTAAAAATTTGTGGACCACGGAGCTGCAATTCTCCCTTAGGACCTTGTGGATCGTTGATAAAGTAGTTCATGTTTGGAAGCTCTCTAACTCTTACCTCACAGGTAGAAGAAGTTGCACCGCAACTTCCTGGGTCTGCTTCATAACCCGGAGAAGAACAGACACCAGCAAATGATTCAGTCAACCCATAACCCTGGTTTATACCTATATCCAATACGGCCTTGAGAAATCTGATCGTATCAGGACTCACAGGAGCAGAACCAACCCCCATGACAGCCACATTTTGAAATCCAATCTTCTTTTTGATCAAACCTAAGATCTTATCGTAGAAAAACGCCCTACCTTCAGAGCCATCAGCTTTACCTTGTTCGGCAATTTTGTAGTCGATGATTTTTTTAAAGAGAGCTCTTACAAGTGGCTTTTCATTGTTGATAGTCACAGCCTTCAAAGCACTTTCCAACTTGGTCAAAACTCTGGGAACCAAAAGTAAGGAGTGAGGGTTGATCTTTCCCACATCTTCCATTAAGGTTAATGGAGAGGCTTCAGAAGGAAATCCGATCTTGAAACCTCTAAAAAGCGCAAAGTTGATGTTCATTCTTTCATAAATGTGTGCCAAAGGAAGGAAGGAATAGTGATGTGCCCCATGACCTGCTGAGTTACTGTCTAACTTAAGAGTCACGAATGTCAAAGAAGAAATTCCATTGGCGTGTGTCAAAACGACACCTTTTGGGTTGGCACCAGTGGTACCAGAAGTGAAACTAATGGTATATATGGTTTCTGGAGTTGGATCGTATGTAGGACATACGTTCAAGGCACCCAATTTCTCCACGGTTTTGAAGTCATAAACCATAACATTCGCAGCCAAAGCATCTGCAACAAGGCGACCATCTAGTGAAGAAGGATTCTTGGTATCGAGTGGATCCATAGAAATCAAAGTTGTCAAATTAGGCAATCCCAGGCGTTTGAATTCAATCAATTTTTCTAACTTGTTCTTAGAACACACAACCACAGGCGATTGGGTCAACTCCAAAATGTACTTGGAGGTGGTAGGACCTAAGGTGTCATACAAAGCGGTGTTTATTATGGAACGAGACGAACAAGCAAGATCTGTAATACACCATTCAGCACGGTTTGCAGAGAAAATTGAAACCACAAAAGAGTCATCGTTCTTGCTACTGTGGTTCCTGATCTTGTTCAAGACTTCAGGAGTTGGTTGAAATTTGTTTTCGGTTAAAACATAAAACAATCCTGACAGAAAGTTTCTTACTCTCTCATTAATCTCGTTATAAGTCTCATACTCGTAAGCGCCTTTGGAACCATCTTCGTTGTAAGTAACAGAACCAAAACACGGTTTGTCCCCGTGAAGAGCCACTGCATGGGCAAAACTTTTCTTGTAGGTATCAATCGTAGGGTGCACAGTACTTACTAGACGGTCGGGATAAGCGGCGTTTCTGTAGATGTTACTGAATCCAGGCTCACTGGTGTTTGCGATTTCTTTACCAAGATTCTTAGCATCGGAGTTGTTCTCAATGACTTCATCGATCAATTGTTCAATACGCTCTGGTTTCTCGTAGACTAAAGACATGTCCACATGGGGAACAATCAAGGCGAGAATAATTAGGTTTATATAGTTTTTTTCTGCGGGGCACGAAGATGTTATCTATTGCAGAAGCCACGATGATATTATTTTTGCCTTCAGGCACTAGCTGTCAAAAAAGTTACAAGAAGCCATGGTGTTGGTGGTGATGGTTGTAGTAGAATTGAAATGCCTGCTTTGGTGTTTGTATTGATTGTGTAAACTGTGAAGTTCCAGTGATGGTTGCAAGCTACTCCACAAAATTGTTCAAACATCGCGGGACACGTCAAAAATAACCGAGGTGTGTTCAACAAGCTAACACTCCGAAAGTAGTAGCTAAGAGCTGAGGTGAAGTCCATGAGTAGTGACTCTGAGATAAGTTAGGTATTTGCGATAATATCAGATCGTTCAATAAAAGAAGTCATTTAGAAATCTTCATCTACACTTGACATATTTGAAAAATGGGGTAAGACAGTAATTGTGATTTTTATCTTGCAACCATTTATAGGAATTGAGTTGCCTCCTTGAGTTTAGATAGGATTAAACCAGTAATTGTGTTGGCATTGCAGATCGCTGACAAAGTCTCGAGTTTTTAGGCATTTTAGTGTTGAAAGTAGATATTCACAGTACAGTTACGACCCCAGGATAGAAGGAAGTAACAATATGAACACGGCGTACTTTTGGTGAATCACAGTACAGTGGCTTCTAAGGTGTTGACTTTGATCTGATACACAGTGATTGTTGAATTATTATAGAGTAGGTGGTTTTGATTAAAAGTGTATAACACATTGCTGAAGTTCACATTGCTGAAGTTCACATTGCTGAAGAAGGGTTCAAATGGCTCAAAATGTCACAACTGATTTCACCTAATACTTGTAGAATAAGCCCTGGTTCGCTACTATTTACTGCTAACCAGGGGAGTTCTTATAAAAGCCTCATACAAACGTTTCACGTAGCAATTTAGTACCAATTGGAATTTCCTGGAATAGCAACATTCATATACTTTAGAAACTACGATCCTTATTACGAAACGGCTTAATCTCCTATTCACACAGTAACCTCTTCTGGTAAGTTTCCTAATCCATAGACTTCAACCAAGTTTTGTTGCTTGTTTATCAAGATTGTGCAAATCTTAAGAAGACATTTCTGACACTTTGAAACCTCGTACTTGCGTTACTAACCCCATTTCAATGCACATATCTTACCATTTCTGACTCATGTGGTACTATGCAAAATGCACGACATTTCTTATCACTGGTACCAATTTTGACTCATTCACGAGATTTGCCCTACGAAACCAAGTTTCTTTGACTCCAAAACTTGTATACAGCCCTTCCTGAACTTTCTTTGCACGTATATGCATCATGAATTCCTCTCTGACTCATAAAATTTCCTACTATTTGGTATAGTCCTGTACTCGGGGTCCTATGTCGCATGGTTGCAATGTTTATTTACTGCGAAATCATAATGACCTTATCAAACGTGGATCATATAAATATATGCTACACAAACACACTTTTTCTGCAGTGAAGGCTTATAGCACTATGAATATCATACCAATTGAGAGTTACTTGAACCGATCGTGGTTTAGACAGCATTTATACTACTTGGGATTTGACGTTGTCAGACTCCACAGCTACCAGAAGCTTAGCAAGACTACCGGAATCAATGCAGGGGGCTTAATTAAGACCTTGGTAGGTGACATTGCTTCATTTTTGAACAGAGAGTTGACAGATGCTTTCAAGGAGACTACTGCAGACACCACTGCTAACGAATTAAGGAATTTGATCTATCTCTACTCTAATGATAGGGTTGCAGATAACATCAAAAATTATAACATCAGTGATTATAGATTGTTTTTTATATTCATTGGATATATGGTTTTAAACAATAACGAGAACTACAAGAAGCTTGACAGTATTGTGGATAAGTTGCTTGAGTTGTATTTGAACTCTCCGAGTTTCAAGTTGAATCTCATGCACTACAATGTCTCCAAATCTGGTTCTGATGATATCAGAACCAGAGTGGTAAGTATTGCTAATGACTACTTTAGAGAGGCGCCCATTAATGAGAAACTTTTGTATAATCCTGCTCCAAAGACGTTGTCACTTTTTATATCTAAGGATGTAACGATAGACTTGCCGGAGCTCCCTCGAATTAAAAACAGGGTCATTTTGGCAAAGTCTTTGATACATAAGGAGTTGTTCCGTGGATTGGTACATCAGAATCATCCTTTGTGCAAGAAACTTGCAAAAAACGGAATCATCCCAAACCAAAATGTATCCAAAATTTTGAAAGATGATTTGTCTTTCTTTGATGGGTTGGGTGATTACTACCTTGCAAAAGAATCCTCCAATCTATTGTACAAATTCAAAAGTACCGCTCCTTATGATAACGAGACGATATTTGGTAAGAAGTCTTATACCTTGTTGAAGACAATCTTGGCTACTAACACGCTATTGAGTAGATTGGCCTTGGCGTACAACTTGCATCAAGGTTTGAATGATAACATAGTCAACTCCATGTTCAGAGATGATTATGTCCCATATCTTGATGAGTGGAAGGACCTTGATTTTAGTACCTGTCTGGATTCAAAAACTTACAGGTATGAGCAAGAGTTTATAGCAGATTACTTTGAACAGTATGTAGGCTCCTTGTTCATTGAGCAGCCAGAGGTGGCTAAGAACTGGATCAACAAGATATATCGAAATATTTTGTTTTCTGTGGGAGATAACCACAAGTTAAGATCCAAGTCTATCATCCAGTACGACTACCACTCCTGGGGAGTTGATGTCATTGGAAGAAGGTTGAAATGAATATTACTAGTAAATGCTTTCCTGCTGAAAACTATTAAGATACCAGTTGTTGTTTTATTGATTAAATTAGATGCCTAGATATTTGTTTCCAAGCACTGAAATACATATTATACTACACTTTTTTACCATCTTTCATCAACTCCAAGAAGCCAGTATTCTTCTTTGGTTTCTTGACACTCTTTATGAACTTCCCATTATCAGCTTCACTCTCACTATCACTATCACTATCACTAGCATCACTGTCACTATCGTCGCTGTCACTATCGCTGTAGTTTTCGTTGTTTTCACCGTTAATACTGATATCTTCCTTTTTAGCTTCTCTGCTTACCGGTTTTGATGGTGCAAACTTGTCTTTGACTTCAGGAATCCCACCTTTTGCTAGGTCGCTGAGCGAGGTTAACAATGGTCTTTTGATACGGCTTACAAATGATTTGACTTCATCTGCATTTGGTTCTATTGACTCAAGTGATGGTTTAGAAGGAGCCTTGATGAGTGATTCCGTTGGCTTCCCTAGTTTATTTTCAGGCTTCGGTTTCGTTTTCAGGTTTGTTGTGTTTGGTACTGGGGGTTTTGCTGCTGGTTTTGTAGCTGGTTTTGCTGCTAGTTTTGTGGTTGCTTTTAAAGCTGGTTTGAAAGCTGGTTTGGAAGCTGGTTTAGAAGCCACTTTTGTCACTGGATTTCCATCCGATTTTGCCCCTTCTTCAGAATGGGAGTCTGAGTCTGAATCCGAGTCTGAATCCGAGTCTGAATCTGAATCCGAATCTGAATCCGAGTCTGAGTCTGAATCTGAATCTGAATCTGAATCTGAATCTGAATCTGAATCTGAATCTGAATCTGAATCTGAATCTGAATCTGAATCTTCACTAGAAACAATGGTCTTCAGATTCTCGGTGGTGTGTTTCTTGTTTACTGATGCTTCTTTTTTGGTGTTGGCTCCAAGAGCTTGATTTTTCAAATCTATTCTCTGTTCTTGCAAGGTCTGAGAAGACTTGGTACTGCTTCTACGTCTGTTTTCACCATCCAAAGGATATACCTTATCAGGGACCATTGAAATCTGAAGACTCTTTAAAATCAGCCTGCTCCTCCCATTTTTAGAAGACCCTTCCGCTTCCTGGGAGTTATTGATGGGCTTGGCTGTGGATTCGATTTCAGGGCTTCTGAAATCTTTCACTTTATTGTTTTTCAAGTACGAGATTATTTGGTCGTGGCTGTAGGTTTCTGTGTCTTTCAGTTCTTCTTCTTTTTCATCATTTTCTGCTACTGTCTTAGCTGCTTCTACAAATTTTTCGTCTTTGTTAACATCGACCTTCTCAGTTACGTGCTTAGCGTCAATACTTTTGGCTTGTTTAGCTGGTTCTTTCTTTGTTGATTCCTTTTTGCCTGGAACTTGTTTTGCTGATTGTTTTTTACCTGGGGTTTGATCAACTGCAAGTTCTTTTTTAGTATCTTTCGTGATCGGACTAGCTTTTGGAATGACATCAATTATCTTCTCAGGTGCATCCACCTGCATTTCTTCAAGCTCACTACTACTTTCGCTTTCGCTTTCGCTCAAACTATCACTTTCATCTGTTTCCTGATGCATTCTGTTGATTGCCTGTTCTGTTTCTAATTGAGTGTGCACTGGCACGTTTAACATTCCTGAAGTGATTCTCTTCCCACCAATAGCCTCCAGGTGTTTCTTCAGATCTCTCTTTTTAGGAATGATTCTTTCATCAACCGCTTCCGGAGGAGGTAATGAAATATTAGAATCATTGAGCTCCTGTTCCTTATCTTTTCTAGACGATGGAGAACTCATCACAGTCCAAATGCTTCTCTTCTTAGGTAAGTGGTTATCCACGGTATCGAAGAATTGAGCATCTCTTTTTCTGCTACTAGCTGGAACTGTTTCACTGATTAGAACAGGTGCTGGTTGGATCATAGGAGTGCTCTGAAGAATTGCATTTACGGGTTTGACTTGAGGGGTGGAATTAATGCTACCATTGATGGTGCCATTGATAGTGCCATTGAAGTTATCCAAAGGAGGCATAGTGTTATTCAAAAGAACCCTGATACTTTCGCCACTTTCCATGATATCGCCAATTGTAAATTCAGGATCTAAATCGCATTTATCGTAGCTTTGGAGCTTCTCAATCTCTAGGATCTCATCATTAGGGTACAACCTTATGTATTGTTGGTGGATATTGTCACAAACTTCTGCCAAAGATGAGTCCAGATCAGCAATATGAAGGAACTTTCTGACCCCATGTCTCTCAAGGTCTTCGGTATTTATACTAGCAAGGGAAATCGGCACTAGATGAATCTTGAGTTTGAGCTTCATGTTGATTTTTTCGCGATGCTCTTGTATGAGTTTTGAGGTAAAGAGTATGGAGTTTTGATTAGAAATATAGGATATTTCAGGGATACTGGATTGGTATATTCAGTGCTGTGGTTAATTTTGAATATATGAAATTTTTGCTAAGCGAGTTTCAATGCTTTTTTATTGGCCTACTTAATATTTCTATGATAAATGATTGTACATACACTAATTCCTATTTAAAATCATATCAATTTCCTCCTTCAGTAAGCCTTCCTTTATTTCAGACTCAAATACCTCTCCAAGCTTGAAATCATTGAACACTGGCTCATATTTGATGATCTCTCCATCTATTGTTCCACAGTAGATGTGATTCACAAATGGCTTATCCAAAGCAATAGAACATATTCTGCCGGTCTTACCTTTGCTTCTAACCAACCTTTGTATCAACTTTCCATCAATGGTTCGAAATATATACAAATCACCATTGTCGCTGGGGAATACCAAGTACTGGAGGTTGTTCTCGTAATTGTAGTTCAACTTTATAGGCAATGTCTGCAAAAACTTGTTTCTAGTCAATGGTCCAAAGTTTATAAGCTTGTTTGTTGGGGGCCATTCTGAGTTTATCATATCCCATACCCTGATCTTATCGTCATTTCCTGCACTGAACAATTTGTAGCCCAAGTCATCCCATACCAAACCATTCACTGGAGCCAGGTGTGCTTTGATAGACTCCTTGGTTAAGTTATCTTTGGAATTGTAGTTGGTAGACGTGTTCAACATGTCTAACCTACATAGAAGATTATCTGCCCTTCTGATATCCCAGATCCTGACTTCACCATCATAACCACCACTGGCAATCAAGCTTGGGTTTTTAGGATTCCATTTCACAGCAATTGTTTTGAACTTATGGCCTTTAAGAACCTGTGCATCAGATGTGGATCTTAAGTCTATCAACCTGATAAGAGGTTGATCTGAACCAACTGCAACCAAGCTCTCTTTGATATCAAAGGAGTATACTCTCAGCATCAAATTAAATTCCTGGATTATTGAAAGTTCATTGGTGTCCCATACTTTAAGTGTATGGTCGAACGATGACAGAAGAAACATTCCTGTGTCATAGGGCCACCAACTAATACCAGAAACGCCAAAATCATGGCCAGATTTTCTAGGAATGGTTCCAATGCACTTATACTTGCTATCATCCTCCTGGCTTAAGTCCCAGATCTTTATCGACAGGTCTGCACACCCACTGAGTAGAAACTGAAAGTCCTGGGTCTCTAGGGAAAGACTATTGACAGATGCACTCGAATGACAATTGCTTGGAAAAGCATTCTTTTGTTTAAGTGTAAGATAACTGCTTTCAACAATGGTTTTACTGAATTCTAGTGGACTAACTTTGCCTGTTTTTCTGTCCAAGAGAAGGCTTTGCATTTGTTCAGTTCATCTGGTGATAGAATGTACTATATTTATTGTCACAATTGCCGGATTATGGTTGTAATTCACTTAACTTTTACTTTCGGTAGATAATTATATACAATTATCAACTGCGTTTATCCACTTGACTTGCAGTAGTGTGCTAGCACTTTAAGTGTACACTTACGTGAATTGAGAATGTACTAATCTACAAGTTCGCGGTCGAAAAAATTTTCAACTATGTTAGACATCAACTCATTTTTGAAAGAAAAGGGCGGAGACCCAGAAGCCATCAAGGCGTCTCAAAAGAAAAGAGGTGCTTCTGTAGAACTTGTTGACGAAATCATTGCCGAATACAAGTCTTGGACCACCATCAGATTCGACTTGGATCTTTTGAACAAAAACATCAACAAGCTCCAAAAGGAAATTGGTTTGAAATACAAGGCCAAGGAAGATGCTAGTGAACTCTTGGGTGAAAAAGACAAGTTGTTAGACAACAAGAAGCAACTCACTGAAGATGAAGCCAAGGCTGATGCCCAATTAAGATACAAAGTGAACCAAGTTGGTAACCTCGTCCACGAATCTGTGGTTGATTCCCAAGACGAAGATAACAACGAATTAGTCAGAACCTGGAAACCAGAAGACTTGGAAGCTGTTGGTGAAGTTGCGAGCTGCACCGGTGCACCAGCCAAGTTGTCCCATCACGAAGTTTTGTTGAGATTGGACGGTTACGACCCAGAGAGAGGTGTCAAGATTGTTGGTCACAGAGGTTACTTTTTGAGACAATACGGAGTGTTTTTGAATCAGGCTTTGATCAATTATGGTTTGTCCTTCTTGGCCAGTCATGGTTACGTACCATTACAAGCCCCAGTCATGATGAACAAGGAAGTCATGGCTAAAACCGCCCAATTATCTGACTTTGACGAAGAATTATACAAGGTGACTGATGGTGACGACGAAAAATACTTGATTGCCACCTCTGAACAACCTATCAGTGCATACCACTCTGGTGAATGGTTCGAAAAGCCTTCCGAACAATTGCCAATCAGATACGCTGGTTACTCATCTTGCTTCAGAAGAGAAGCTGGTTCTCACGGTAAGGATGCTTGGGGTATCTTTAGAGTTCATCAGTTCGAAAAGATTGAACAATTTGTCTTGACCGAACCAGAAAAGTCCTGGGAAGAATTCGACAGAATGATTGGTTGTAGTGAAGAATTCTACAAGAGTTTGGGCTTGCCATACAGAGTTGTGGGTATTGTTTCAGGTGAGTTGAACAATGCTGCTTCTAAGAAGTACGATTTGGAAGCTTGGTTCCCATTCCAAAAGGAATACAAGGAGTTGGTTTCCTGTTCCAACTGTACTGATTACCAGTCCAGAAACTTGGAAATCAGATGTGGTATCAAGCAACAAAACCAATTGGAAAAGAAATATGTTCACTGTTTGAACTCTACCTTATCTGCTACTGAAAGAACCTTGTGTTGTCTTTTGGAAAACTACCAGACCGAGGACGGTTTGAAGGTTCCAGAAGTGTTGAGAAAGTACATTCCAGGTGAACCTGAATTTATTCCTTTCGTTAAGGAATTACCAAAGAACTCCACTTCTAACAAGAAGAAATAGAGAATAAATTTTTACAGTGGTAATATATAATAATGTATTAGCTAGTTGCAACCCAACTATTGCTGGCCAATTCAGTGTAGTCCGTGAATTACCATCAATTGCTTCTTCGCCTATCTAAATATCCAAGAAAAAAAGGTTGTGCAGTTTACGAACCTCGAATAGCAAAAGTAATATCCAGGATTCCGGATATACTGGTTTGGGTAAAGTCATAATAATACTTACACCCATCGTGCGGCGATAGTCCTTAATGCGGATTTATAACCTTACTTCAAATTTCATGTAAGATTCTCAATCTTCTTACAGGGTACATAATCTGGCACTTAAATTCTCCACAAAAAGTTGAATTCTTCACTATAAAAGGAGGATGGATTGCTAAGAAAATAAACATAATTGGAATTGAATCTACTCTATTACTTCTATTCAATTAGTTTTAATCGTTCAAATAGCTCAATTCAAAATTTCAATACAATAGGCACTTGCAATTAAAAATGTCATTTGCCGAAGAATCTAACATCCAAGATAAAAATGCTGTCATTACAGGCGGAACCAAGAATTTGGGTGGTTTAACGGCTGAGGAATTGGCCAAGAAAGGTACTAACTTGTTCTTGCATTATCACTCCGAAAAAGACAAACCTGAAGCTGAAAAGTTTGTTGAAAAGTTGCAGGCTACTGGAATAAAGGTTGGTTTATTCCAAGGTGCTTTAGATGAAGCCAATGATGTTAGCAAATTTTTTGATGCTGCTTTGGAATATTTTGGTGATAAGGGTATCGATATTGCTATTAACAATATCGGTATGGTTATCAAGAAACCAATTGTAGAGGTTACCGAAGCTGAATTCGAAAAAATGGATACCATCAACAACAAGATCGGGTTCTTTTTCATCAAAGAAGCTTCTAAGAAGTTGAATGATAACGGTAGAATGTGTTCTGCTGTTACATCGTTGTTGGCAGCCTACACTCCATACTATGGGTTGTACCAAGGTACCAAGGCTCCAATTGAGTTTTACAACAAGGCTGCTTCGAAGGAATTGATAGATAGAGGTATTTCTTGTACCTGTATTGCCATGGGACCAGCTAACACAAGCTTCCTTTATAGTTCTGAACCAGCTGAGGCCATTGAATACTACAAGAGTGTATCTATCAGAAAGAAATTGACTTCCATTGAAGACATTGCACCAATCATCAGGTTTTTGGTGTCTGAAGGTTACTGGATCACAGGTCAAACTATCTATGCCAGTGGTGGTTTCACTGCTCATTAGGTTATGTGTTGGTATTTAGGTTACGATTGTAAAAATTTTCTGGTACCCATCTTCTTTCTGGCTACATGAATAACCGCCCGGGTATTTTGACTATTCCGTTAGAGGTTATTTTAGTGTGAGGCAAGGTTGAGGGAAACTCTACTCACATCATTTAAGACCAAAATTGCCATTGGTTCAGCCAAGCCTCTAGTTTAATTCTATAAGTTGGCTATTAACTTGCACGAGACTTCATAGAACTCTGGAATTTACCGGTCACAATATTTGTCGGCTCTCGGTTCACGGACCACCATTCACGGACCACCATTTAAGAGTCTTCGCAGCCAGCTATTAATAGAAATCCGAGTTTTAGTTCTAAGCCCTCTGAGTGGCCACCTAAGGTCTGCGCATGCTGGTTAAAGTGCAAATAATTCTAGATGCATTATGAAGAGAGCCACTAACTCATCATCTCAAACCGTACTTGCTTGTATCAGGTAATGCATCTGCTCTCAAACAGCTATAATTGTAACAAATTCCTACATCTACAACCTACAGCCTAAAACAAAACTTGATAGACATCGGAGTACTGTTAAGGCAACCCCGATGACGTATTCTCTTCCCGAGCCGTAGCATTAGCTCTTTTTATTTGTCATCAAACAGTTCAGCCTCGTTGATATTGACTCCAAAATTTGACAGAAAAACAACACGAAAATTTTCTAATTTTTAATACTTCAAAATGTCATACCAGCAAGGTCCTCAACAAGGTGGTTATTATCAACAAGGTCCACCTCAAGGTGGTTACTATCAGCAAGGTCCTCCACAGGGTGGCTACTACCAACAACAACAACCAGTCTACATTCAACAAGAAAAGAAAGATGATGGATGTGGATGTTGTGGTGCCTGCTGTGCTGGTCTCTGTGCTTTCTGCTGCTTAGAAGCATTGTGTGGATAGAATATATATGATTTTCATTGAGTCCTTTGCAAATGTACATTTTACAGAACAAGTGTTCGTGTAGTATTAAGCTTTTCTGAAACTCTGATATCTTCATTTCCAATCTACTTCCCCTTCTTCTTTCAAGTATGCTTTACTCGCCATATTTACTTCTACATTGCTCGTCTTTTGGTATTGGCTATTGCCTTATCTGCTTTCTGTTTTCAACAATCCTACTGTTGTTGTTCTTTGCTCGTAAACCGACATCATTATCCAACGAAAAATGTCGCACGCCCTCATCATGGACTTCGACCTTCCTACCCACTTACCTAATGCTGAGCCTGTGAAAGAACCCTTAGTGTCCGAAAGTGTTTCAGAAACTAAGAAAATAGAGCCTGTGGTTAATGAAGCTGTGAAACCGCAAACTGAAAAAGAAGAAGAAGAAGAATTCGAACTGAATCAGCCCATCACAATCCAGGGAACAAACATAACGCTAGAAACAGAGGAAGATATCCGGAAATGGATTGAGGACAGAAAGAAAAACTGGCCATCCAAACTGAATGTAGAGAAAAAGAGAAAGTCTGAAGAAGAGGTTTCAGAACCAAAGAAGCAAAAGACAAACAAACGTATTTGTAAGTTCTACCAGAACAATAAGTCCTGTAAATATGGAAATAACTGTAAAAACTTACACGAAGATAGTAACTACAAGATCATTAACAATTTGAAGGTTTCTATCCCAAGCAGATACGAAAATAATAAAGAAAACTCGTTATTCAAGATGTTAGTAAAGACAGACCAATTGCAAGAGAATACCAAGTTCTTGGATTTTTTGAAGTACTTGGACGAAAAAGGAATGATAGATCATGATTTTTAGTACACAATTTGTATTATATATATAATGAAGCGAAAAATGAGTTAAAAATGTGTTTATGTATGGTAAGATTTTATCTTTATTTTCGTGACTTTTGCCAGAATACAAGTAATGTTTCTACATGGCTTGAAAACGCTTGTTAGATAGCACTCGGGTCATCTTCTTGCATTTCCTTCGTAACACCCTCTTGAACGTCTTTCAATTCTAATAATGATTCGATTTCTTCCAAGTGTAGAGAAACGATCTTCTTCACCACAATGTTACTTTCACTCTTTAGCCAAAATACGACACGGTCCAAGTATCTTATCACTAAACCATACTGCCACCACCAATAACCAGAGTCACCATCAAATGCATAGTTTTAATTAGACAGGCCATCAAGATGAAATCCTAATTATTTTAGTTTAATTAAAATCATGGCCGTCATACTTATTTGCAGCTTCTAGCATAATTCTGCACTGCTTTCCTATTTCTGCCAACTTTCCAATCACAACTTCGTTTCCTTTTCCGAATCCGTATATGGAATACTTCAAGCCCACTTTTTCGCAGAAGTCAATTACAAATGGCTGTGTTCGTCTGAGGTTATGTCTTGGTAATCTAGGAAACAAATGGTGGACGGCTTGGAATTGCAATCCACCATGGAAAAAATCAAACCATTTAGGGCAATCGACATCCATGGTGGTTCTAAGTTGCCTCATCACAAACGATTCACTAACACCCAAATCAGAGGTTGACATTGCAAAATGGGACAAGGTAATTTGAACATGTACTATAAAACTTGCCATGTTAGAAATGACCAAGTATTGAAACCTCAATGATTTGGAAGGAATCAGGCAATATATCAACAAGTAGAAATACCAATATGTGAAAAATGATAATCCTATGAACTCCAAATACCTGAACCAAGCAGCCTTACCTTTTTTAGGGGATTCTCCCATAATTAAGTAGGTCCACGACAACCTGTACAAGTTAAATCTACCAAAAGAAAGAATGATATAGTACATGTAGCTTTGGATAGGAATCAACAATCTTGCAGCAGCATCAAATTCCAAGATTTTGTCGTAATAACTAGAATACACGTTGTTGAACAATCTGGTACTCACAGCAAAAAATGGTAAATGCTGGATATCAGGATCATGAACAGGATCGTTAGTGATCAAATGATGAACGTTGTGATTCTTTTTCCACCACCCCAAACTCAACCCACCAAAAAAGTCAGCAATGAGAATCCCGAAGATGTTATCAGCTTCATAATTGTGGGTTATAGATAAATGACCTGCATCATGGGCTATGAAAGTACCCTGTTGCCAGGTCATTCCTAGTATTATTGCACTAGTTTTATAGTAGCCAAGCTTGAAGAAGGACATAGAAAATAAGAACATGCTGGCTAATTTGATCAACTCTCTAATATAGTTCCAGTAATCGCATGTATAAAGGTTGTTTCTGATTATTTCAGCATGAAGTTTGTTGTACTCATCCCTCAAGTATTGTTGTGTTTTATAATCCAACAGGGGCAAGTCTAATAAATCTTGTTGTGTTAATTCATTGTCAAACTTTTCCATCAACACCTGTGGATCAACAATAGCCTGTTCTTTGTATAAAGGAAATAAGGTATCTCTGTTTTCATCATTCACCATCAAGTTTTGGGGGACCTTAGGCTTGATGGTATGGCCTTTCACATAACCAATACCCTTATTATCTGTAATTTCGTCATCTTTACTGGAGAGTGAACTGGAACTGGAGTTGGAGAATCGGTCCAATTTATCATCTAAGGTCTTAAACCTCGTTCCATTGGAATAATCTCCACCTTGGATTGGAGGAAGTAAATTCTCCCACATGTAATTAATCTTTCCCACTCTGAATTTAAAGAACCCATCCACAGTATCCTGACCATGATATGCTATCATTTCGTCCGTAGCATCTCTTCCTACCATGTGCATCACAGCTTTCTCACCACCTGGATGGTACTGTAACCATTTAGTTAAGTTGAGAACGTTATCTTTGTAAATGACTATGGCCTTTCCTTCTGCAATTAATTCTTTAACCTGCTCTGGCTTCAAGATCTTAGACATGCTGATGTGAGGAATTCAGAAACAATCAGACAATACTTACAAATTACAGTATTGTGGTTTGATATATTTCGCGTTTTATACGACACATTTGGATGAGTTGTGTATTCATTATTCTTAGAAATTTTGTTAGACATAATGGTATTTGGAGTACCAGAAGGAACCTATGCATTGGTTGAAACTTGTTATAAGTTTTATTTGCAGTAGTTTACTCCATGAACGAGATCTCAGGTCAAATTCTGTCACAGGTGTAGATCGAACAAGAAATTCGTTCCAGATCTATTCAGGTCTGTTGCTTCCCTCTACAAATGTAGTAGCATCATCCCTAGTTATCTCACTGACAGTGCTTACTTTGTTACTAAACGTAACTCCATAGAACTTTCCTGCTACTTGTAACATCTCAGGTCTAAAAGTAGTACAGATGAACTGTGCTTTGTCACTCAACGCCTTGATCATGGCTGCAACTGCTGTTCTATACTGAGTATCCAAGTTGGCGTCTATTTCATCGAAAAGGTAGAATGGGGCAGGATCACAGCTTTGGATAGCAAGAATAAGAGTAATTGCACACAACGATTTTTGACCTCCAGATAACTGCTCAATTCTCTGTTGTTCATCATGCTTAGAATTAAACGACACTGCAATGGACACACCCACATAGTCTTCAACTTTGTCCCTGTTTTCTATATCTACATCTTCAGTGTTTCTAATATCCTCTTCTTCAATATCATTATTGGCTTCATCTGGTGAATCAGTATCTTTTTTTCTCTGCATAATCAACCTTCCAGTACCTGAAGGAACCAAGGTTTCGAAAATCTGTGAAAACCTTTTGGCAAGTGTCTTGAAGGACCTCACAATAGCATCATCCTTTTGAGCTTTCAAAGTATCGATTAGCTTTTCGATCGACTCCTTGGACTCGTCTAACTCGATTCTTCTTTCAAGCAAATCATTTCTTTGAGTAGTAAAGATATCAAACTGCTCAATAGCCTTTTTATTGATATGCGAATATTTCTTCAAGTCTTCATTCACCTCATTTAACTTGGTTAACAATTCATCGTTTTCAAACTTTTCGTATTTTTCACTGTCAAAGGCTTCTTCTGGCAAAACCCCTATATCACTTATCTTTTTGTTCAATTCATTACTTCTGGCAAGTAAAATTGACTTCTTATTCAAGCTCTTTTCCAAGTTTTTGCTGAATTTTTCAATTTTTTTCATTAATTTTAATTGATAGTCATTAGACTTCTTCAATTCCAACTCTTTTCCAACAATTATGTTGTTGATATTTTCGATCTCTTTCAATTGCTCCTCTATCTCTAATTTTCCACCCCTAGAAAAGTTTTTCAATCTTGCCAACTCATCTTGTAGATGAGTTACATCGTATTCCTCTACATTGTAATTATTATTGAACAGTTCCAATAACTTTTCTAAATGTGGCCTGTAGTTGATAAGAAGTTCCAGTTCAAAGTTTGTTAACCTGGTCTCGATATCACTGCTCTCCCCAACAATCTTGTCTAATTTACTTTCCAAGTTGTTAATCTCAGTTTTCAAATCACTCAACTTCAATATTTCTTCGGCATTCAAGTTATTAGTGAACTCAGACTCCAACTCAGATTTGTGCTCATTTAAATTGGTAGTCAAGTTTTGTTTTATTGCTAACACAGATTCGCTGTTGGTCTTGTAACTTTTCAAATCCTGTTCAATATTGAAAAGCTTGTTCTTTATGTTACTTAACTCTGCCTTCAAAGGTAAATCTTCTGATAAAAGTTCATCCAATCCTTTCATCTTTTCCTGCAATGCATTATTAAGTTCAGTTATAGCCTGGTTCATTTCTTCAATATGATCTTGACTTTCTTTCAATAATACCTCTGTTTCTTCTAGATCTGCTTTTTTATTGTTCTGCAACTTGATGGCATCTAATCTTGACATTTTATAGTCTCGGAAACCACCACTTAACGCACCTCTGTTATCAACCCTGTCTCCATCTAACGTAATTGCAGTTAAATTGTACTTTTTAGCCAATTCAGATCCTTTGTTAAGCTCGCTCACAACAATAGTCCTACCAAATACTTGGTTTATCACTTTGGAGATCCTAGGGTTGGTGAACTTAATTTTCTTAATCAAAGGAACGCACTGGTATTTGCTGGAATCAGGATACTCAATAGCATTATTTGATGGGAATATTCTATTCAAAGGAACAAAGGTAATTCTTCCTGTTCTCTCTCTGATAAGTTGCTCCATTAATATTGAGGCAGTTTCGTCAGTATCGACAACGACATGGAATAACGAGTTACCTGCTATAACCTCGGTCGCAAGCTTGTACTTATCACTTACTGAAAATAAGTTGACGAAAGGGCCATAAACCGAGTCTTCTAACTTGAGTCTCTTCACTAACCCATCAAGCACAGAAAGTCCTTGGGATTGTATCCTATCCATTGTCTTATTGACAAGGTTATTTGCTGTGCTCAAATCGCTGATCAAAGATTCTCTGATAGTTTTATACTTAATTTCATTTCTCCAATCCAATTTTCTGTTATCGCTCATTTCATTGATTTTGAACTTCAATTCGTTGATTTCTAGTTTAGTATTAGCGATCTCTGCCTTTGTAGACGCTTGCTTGGCGTCAAGTTGGGATTCTACGTCTTCTTGCTTGAGTTTAAACTCCTGTATTTCTTCTTTCTTGACAGTGACAATTTCGTTCAACCTTGCAAGCTCTATTTCCTTAGTTTTCAAGTCTTTGCTGAATCTGATTATCTCACTTTTTAACCATTGGTCTCTCTCTTCCTTGGAATTGAACTTCAGGAATCTACTCTGTTTGGAATATAATGCTCTTTGTTTTGTAGAGAGTTCTGCCAAATTTTGTTTGGTCTTACTTTCTTCGTCGTGGAGTTCATTTAACCTTGGTTTGAGCTTGATAATATTCTCTTTGATGCTTTTGATCAATCCCTTGTAATGGTCAATGGATTTCTTAGTTTCTTCTTGTCTTGTAGCACTATTGTTTAGCTCGCTGGTGTGTTCGTTGAACTCGGCTTCTTTTGTGGCTATTAACTGAAGTTGTTGGTTGTAGTAAATTTCATTCTGATTTTTTTCGGCAACTAATGCTTTGGTGGTAGTTTTCAAATCATTGATGTCCTCTGTCAATAGAGTACATAACTTTTCCTTAGACTCGAGATCTTCCAAGTTGCTCTGACTCTGTTCCAACTCTTGTTCATACTTCAATTCCAAGTGGGCAATCTCGTTGGTTAAGTTATTTAATTCCCTGTCAAACAAGTTAAACTCGTAAATCTTTCTGAACTTATCCAAATCCTGGTAATTCTTCAAGTCTTCAGATTCAATCTGCAAGTCTTCTAGTCTTTCGTTGATAGAATTCAATGCTTCATCAATTCTTTGTTTCTTCAAATCAGAATTGGCCATTTCCTTAAGAGATTCTTTTAATCTCAACTCAAAAACCTTGGCCCCACTAACATCTTTCAATAACGTCAACCTTTCGCTATCCTTTGAGTTTGTTAATGAGGTAATTTTACCTTGTGGCACAATGTAGTACGGGTTAGAACGTGAAAATCCTGCACTCTCTAATAAGTTCATTATATCAGACCGCGTAGCAGTCTTTCCATCTAAGGAATAATCATCCTTCTTTAAGCCAATGGTTCTCCTAACAGACACCTCATCCTTGGTAATGGGAAACCTTCTATCTGTGTTTTCAAATACAATCTCCACATAAGCGGACATGACAGTTCCGGACCCTTCATGTATAAGACCTTGTCTTTCTTCCCGCGTCATATGAGTATAAGCATCACTCAAGACAAATCTGATAGCAGAAAAGAAATTTGACTTTCCTGAACCATTACGGCCTACTACCACATTAAAGTCTGGAGAAAGCACGTCTATGACAGTTGTATTCTTGTAGGTTTTAAACCCTTGAATAGTGATACGTTTGATATACATGCTATACACGCGTATTTAATCGCGCTTCTTGATACCATATAATCATAGGTCATGTGACGAGACATATCTTGAAATGATTGTGTTTGTAGAATTGTATGATGAGATCGGGAAATGAGATAACTAGTCATTCCTTGGGTTCATCAGAATGCATGCTTCAATGGGAACTTTGAAGAGTTCAAAATCGTTAAAAAGTTTTCAATACAATTACATCTTAGTTTCTACTCTAAAGGTACCTTCTGCATGGTAAGCCTATAATAGCAATATAAAGCATTTCTAGCTATTAGAATGAGAACCGCTAAACTATACCCAAAACACCCAGAAAAAAAAACGTAGAAAGGGATAATATTGGCGAAGATGTAAAAAGCGTATAGAATGGTGGAAACGTACGAGGACATCTTAACAGGCCACGTCCCGATTTTTCAAATCGTACACAGTAACCAGAAAATACCTCTGGTGGCATTTCTGAAACTTAAGAGCTATCTTGACAGGAATGGTGATGTATTCAAGGGTTCTATAAAATCAAACAACTAAGCTCCAAAAGAATCATAGTTATATTCTTGACCAAATCTGTCCTTCATGCTTCCATAGTTCTCATATAGACTGAACGGTTTTTCTTCATTGTATTTCGTAGGTGGAAGTTCAATTGGCAACCTAATAGGCACTTTATTACCTATGTCGCCGTCACACTTGTAGGTCGGTATCAACGGTTCATCCGATGTGACCAAAACGCTCAACTCATAGCTGGCTACTTGATATTTATTAATATCGTTCCATGCAACTCCTTTCTTTTCACTTTTACCTGAACCCCAGGCTTTGGTTGAAAGATTATGACTTCCCATTAACACCCATTTTAGACTGTTCCAGTTGTCACCGTTATCGCACATGTACAACTTCACATGAGGTAGTGTAGTTTCTCTTCCAGTTATGTCACCGTTATTCCACCTACATAGGTAAGGTAGTATATTCTGTTTGTACTGTTGCAACATATTCTTTGGTTTAGAAAACTTAAAGTGCAATGCCTGGGTTGCACCAAATCCCAAGTCATTCTTCACTACATCCTCAATACTTGGAAATACTATATGTGGCGTGTAGTTGTTTTCTATTTGGTGGTTTCTACATGCTCTGTCGCCTGGGTCTATCAAAGTTTTATCACCAGCAATGAGTGGACACAATATGTGGGTGAAAACGGATGCTATTTTTCCTTTAGCATATAAATAAGGGGATGCGATGGAGGAAACCTGTGCAAGAATGTTGTATGATTTTTCTCCATTAGTCTGATTCAAAAGACATTTGTTTCTCTTCAAAACTTGGTACAACTTCCCATAGCCATAAATTTCATCATCATCTTGTAAATTTATCATATTAAAGTCCCCTGGAGCAGAAGCTACTAAGTCGACTGTAACTTGGTCAAAGCAGTAATCCTGCAATCTCTTGCTAAGAGCGTTGAGATGACTATTTTGATATCTCAATAAGTAGTCACACAAATCCTTCTGGAACCGCTTACCTTTATATAGACTGGTGCTACCTATGGGTAGCCTTCCTGATTGCCATACCATCTGGGTAAGTCCTTTGAAATCTAGTTGTGTAAGATTGGCTGTCATAATTATTACTTCACAGCTATTATTAAAAAAATTTATCATCATCTTGGTATGGTGAGTTCCAAAAGCAAACGGTAACAGGGCAATTACTTGCGTTATCTTTTCTGATTCCTCATCAATCACCTTTTCCCCACTAATAAATGTGATCTTTCCGTAATAATCAAGTTTTGACAATTCACCAATTAGTAAAGACAAGTCTACGGAAAAGTTAAATTGGAATGTCTCCTTCAAATTCCTTGCATCTAAAAGCTGGCCAAGCGTTAAAGTGTCTCTATTTCCATTCAATGATTTGTTCGTTTCACAATAAAGTAGTTTTATCTGGGATGTCTTTAAAGGCTCATTAAGGGGAGTGTCTGAGCGTTCCACCTTCAACCTCTTTCGCTTAGAATTGGCCTCTGGCACGTTGCCACGCGTATCATATTCCTTATTTGAACATCCAGGTACACTGGAAGGCTTCTTTGACCAATGTGATCTGACAGCTTCGGAAGCAGAAACTCTTTTCATGGTTACCGAGATCGCGAGTCAAAATTTATTTGCAACCACTTGTCCTCTCAATGACAATTTCATTCAACTACAGTTCCAACGAGATTGTATCGTCTCCCACGGTAATAGTCAGTGGCCATACGAGCTCTGGAATTGCTCAGGGTGTTGTCGAATTCATCAATAACCAAAATAAGGCTTTTCCTCCAGCCTATTTCGAAGTCAACAACAATAATTTCAAGGCTATACTTCAGGTATCCCCCAATGAAAAAAACATTTTCAAAGTTCAAATAAGTGATAACGGTTTTATTGATCTGCTTGGATTTGCTAATTTCAAAGGAAAACCTAGAATCATGGATTCTGGCGAATTAATACTTCAGTATTTTCCTTTAGACAACAAACCAGTTCATTTGTGCTTGATTTTGGGAAAGGACTCCGATGGGAGTTTTGATATGCCTCGTTACAAATTGCAAAGAGGAGAAGTTGCTAACTTAGAAACTGCAGTGAAGAAATTAAAAGTGGCTGGTAGGTTGATGCAGGCTTACACCCAAGACGAAATGAGACTCAGTGGGTTTTCTAACAGGACTTTTCCCTTTTTAGAAGAAACTACCCACAGGCAAGGAATCTTTGGATACAATGTGGACTCTCCAACACCACACCAAGAAGTGAAAGTCCATATTTTAAGGTCACCAAAGACTGTAGCCCAGTTAAGAGATCCTAATTTGGCACAGCAGAATCCTAAAGGTAGCGACACAGGAGGTTTATTCAGTCATGCCATCGATCTTATTCTGAAAACCCCTGAGATATACTCCAAAAGGGAAAGCTCGGGAACTTGTGTTCAATGTGCTGTAATATACTTGGATTCTACTTACGATACTAGAAACGACTTGATTTTGACCCATGCGGCATTGGGTGGAGGTAATGGTGACATAAAATTGGCAATGTTTGGATCACATGGTCTTCACTCATGGCCAAACAACTTTCCTCAAATTACTCCAGCTTTTTTGGACTCCACATACTTGAGCAAAACAGAGGTTGCTAATGATTGCAACCAATGTGGGACCAGTTGGGAATGCTTCAATATCACACTAGGTGCTTTCATGCACGAAATAGGGCACTTGTTGGGATCACCACATCAAGTTAATGGGGTCATGTTGAGGGACTATATTTGGTGGAACCGTTCTTTCATGACAAGGGAATTCGAGTGTTTAAGAACTAAGTCGAGGCTGGCAGTTGTGAATTCTAATGGAAAATGGCCACAAAATGAGGTCTGTCATTGGAATATTTTAGACCAGTTAAGATACCTTCATCATGGATCATTTTCAATCCCAACAGACTTTACAGATCCAGGATTTAGTGGTCATGTTTTTACTACCACCACGGGTAGAGATGATTCCTATGGAGATAAAGCAAAAGTACCTACCCTGTATAACACTCCTACAGAAGGCTGTTTGGTTAAATCTGAATCCGGTGTATTTTTAATTGAAGTTATTACCGAAGATCTTGCAAGATATCATATTCCTTTTTTGCCAAGAAGCTACAATGGTACCGGCTTACAGCATGAATTGAACCTCGACTACAACTCTTTGCACTCAGGCTTAAGAGCTGCAAAGGGAGATGCTCAATCAGATTTTAGTGTAAGAATTTTATCTTTAGGTGGAGATTTGTATATTGATAATTTCAAAAAGCACTGCACCAACGATCCTAAAAATATCATCAGAAGTGACTTTGGTTTGGGTAGAGGTACAATCAATGGCTACAAAAGTGCATTGTTGGGAAACACCAAGAATGCTGCTCAACGGATTATTGGTTTTGATATCAACAACATAACTAAGGTCAGAATTTTCCATGGAGGAGCTTTGGATGGAATTGAGATCCATTTCAGCACTCATTCTGGAAACGTTTCGCCACCAGTTCCAAGAAGAAATTATATGGATAAAGTAGTTGACAAATTCAAATCGTTTTCTGTCAATGAAACTGAAGGCGAGAAAACGGCTTTGCTTGGAAACGAAAAACCACACTATACTGATGTTTTAGTATCTTCTGCTGATCCTATTAGAAGGTTTCATTTTAGAAATGGTGCATGGATAGATGCTATTCAGTTTGAGTTTGTTAGTGGAAAGAAAACTGAGATGTTTGGAAACGCAAATGGGGGGCACTTATCAACCTTAGAAGCACCTGGAGATGGTTATACTATTGTTGGGATGTATGGTTACGTTGGACAGTGGTTAGATGGAATTGGAATTATTTATACAAATGATTTATAAACTACTTGACTTTTGAATATAAATAGACTATAAATCTAGTTGCCTCTCTACAACCTTATCTCTTGCTTGGTTGTATTCTATAGGATACTTGTGGACTACTCCTGAGCTTTTAGGTGTTTTAAATAATCCAAACACGCTGGAAGCTTCCCCATACTTAAGTTTTTTAATTCTAGCTTCAATTTCCTTTATATCCATCCCCAATTTCTGGATTTTAGAAACTTTGATGTTTTTAAGCGAGTTTAGCAGATATTTTGGCTCAAAGTTTTGGTGATATAGAATTTTCAAGTTAGTCAAACGCTGGATTATTTCCTGTTTTTTTTCAGTAATCCTTAGTGTTTCATTATTAAGAGTTCCGCTTAATTTAGCTTGAAGAACTAAAGACTTATCTAACTCTAGGGAGTCCAATGCATGTTGAAGGGTGTTCGAAAGATATGTGGAATGTTCTGAAAGCGTAGCATTGTATCCCAATCTGTGTGCATTCTCTGTTTCATCGTCATTTTCGTCACTTAGTAAGTAATCGTCTTCACTTTCCTCAAGTTCTTCATTGCTTTGTAAGTCATTATCGTTTTCATTTTCATTATCATAACTGTCATTATTCTCATTGCTATTTTCATAATCGTTAACTTCGCTAGCGTCAACATCTTCGCTTTCGAAGCTACTTGCTCCGCTGTTATCAAAATTCAGCGAAATTATGGTACCTATCTCCTCATCTTCGGGTACATTGCTGTTTTCATTCATCTTCGATTGACCTTGTACAAACTCTGAACCATTTTCCATTTAAAACTGTTAATATTATTTCGTAAAAAGTGCAGAATTTTCTCAGTCTTGTATCATCAGTGTTTTACAACCCTAATTTCTGAATTGTTCCCCTAGTCTTGCGGTTGAATCTTCCTTTCTGCTATTCTCCTACTGGAACGAGAAATCGCTTTATGAAGTGTTTGAGAACTCAAAATGCGAAATATTCTCAGTACTTGAACTTAGCTCATGTCCGGTTTTCAATTCCAATCGGCAGATGTTTTGGCCAGGCTCAAACCATTTGGAATTCTGTTTGAGAAATCGCTTAGTGATTTAATCAAAGGTATCAGACTTCATTCCAAAGAATCACCTGAGAGTTTACTGGAATTCCTTGACAAAGCCATTGTCGAGTGTAAGGATGAATTGAACACCACAGACATAGAAACGAAAGCAATGGCCATTTTGAAACTAGCATATTTGGAAATGTACGGGTTTGAAATGTCCTGGTGTAACTTTCATATTCTTGAAGTGATGTCTAGTAGCAAATTCCAATTGAAAAGAGTAGGATACCTTGCTGCGATTCAGTCCTTTAAAAATGAACAGAACTTATTGATCTTGGCTACAAATCAATTTAAAAAGGATTTGAATTCACACAACCATATTGAAATAGGTCTTGCATTAAGTGGTATTGCAACTATTGTGACACCAAACTTATCCAAGGATATCAACGATGACGTATTAATGAAGCTCAACCACTCAAAACCATATATACGTAAAAAGGCAATTCTAGCCATGTACAAGATCTTCTTGCAATACCCAGAAAGTTTGAGAATTAATTTTGACAAAGTAATAGGAAAGCTTGATGACGATGATATGTCTGTGGTTTCTGCAACCATCAATGTCATTTGCGAAATTAGTAAGAAGAATCCAAAGATTTTCATCAATTACTTGCCTAAGTTCTTCAAAATATTAGAAGAAACTAAAAACAATTGGTTGATTATAAGAATCTTGAAATTGTTTCAAAGTTTATCCAAGGTGGAACCAAGGATGAAGAAGAGAATATTACCTACGCTTGTAGACTTGATGGTCAAGACTCAAGCTTCATCCTTGATCTACGAATGTATAAATTGCATCATCAATGGTTCTATGTTATCCCCTGATTCTTCCAAAGATAAGGACACTGCTAAATTGTGTATCGAACAAATATTGAAGTTCTTTGAGAATGATGATTCCAATTTAAAATATGTTGGCTTATTAGCTTTGATAAACATCATCAAACAGTTTCCAGTTTTAATTAAAAAGAGCGATGGAATTGCAATAATCATTATGGAATGTTTAACTGACAACGATTTGATTATCAAACAAAAGGCATTGGAAATTTGTCATTATTTAATTAATGATGATAATATAACTGAGGTAATTAAGGTTCTTCTAGTTCAGCTTATTCCAAGTGATGTCATTTTGCCTGACAACTTAAAACTTGAGATTATCATGCAAATTTTGTACATTGGCTCGTCTGATAATTATTCGAACATACCAAACTTCAAGTGGTATGTCGCTGTTTTGAAGGATATTATCAACGTGACTTTATTACCCTCTACGAATTCCTTAAATCCACTTCTAGGAAATGTTGGCTACAAAGAAAATAACAACGAGACAGCGACGACTTTATCGTATGAAATTTGCCAGAAGATATCCTTAGAGCTTGGTGCAGAATTTAAGAATTTGTGTGTCAGAATTCCTTCAATCAGGCCAATTATCTTGAAAATTGTGATTGATATGGTAACTGATGTGAGGGTTTTGGAGAACTGCCCGTTCTTGTTGCGAGACTTTTATTGGGTATTGGGTGAGTTTATAGATGATGTCAAGACTTCGAACGTATCAAAGGTGGGAGAAAGTGATGATGAAGACAGTGGTGATGAATACAACGAATATGAAAATGACTCGAATACTAGAATATTCAAGTTGGGGAAGAAAATCGAAATAATTAATTGTTTGATAAACCATGTAATCGATATCAAGTTGGGAAACACTGAACATTTGAATTTCGAGATATCCTATAAGTTGATATGCAGCAAAGAGTTCGAAATATTGCCTGTATTGATCCAGTTATTGGTAAAAGTGTTTTCGAGCATAGTAAAAGATTATGTCCTAAACTATTCAATCAATGACAAATTACCTAGAGATAAGAAGATCGAATTGAGTTACTTGTTGTTTAAATTGATAGGGTTTTTAAGTAACTGGGAAAATCATTCAAATTATGAAATACAGGAACGAAGTTTGTCTTGGTTGGAGTTTTTGAAGTTGTGTTTTGATGCAATGGTTTCTGATTTAAGGGATATAGAAAAGGTTGAAGGTGAAGAGCTTGATTATTTCAAAAAGAAAATGATAGAAAAGAACAAATTGGAAGAAAGCGACGAAGAAGAAGAAAGTGAAGTAGAAGAAAGTGAAGAAGAGGAAAGTGAAGAAGAAGTCGAGGCAAGTGACGAAGAAGGCGAAGAAATTAAAGAAGCAAAGCAAAATAAAGACCCTGACTATATCGAGTTATCTTCGGATGAAGACGGGAAACTGGACGTGTTTGCTCCTGAAGTCACAGAAAAGCCATTTGAAGTCTTTGAAAACGGTAACATTGGTAAGGATCTTGAAAGCACCCTTGATACAGAACCAGAGAGCCTTCCTATGTTGTTAACTCACGTGCTTCCCACATTCTTCAAGTCATATCAACTTAACCCCATTTCTAAGAGTGGACAAAAGAATCTCAAGATTCCCGAAGACTTGAACCTTGGAGAACAAATCAACGAGCCTAATTTTGAATTATTTAGTGATTGTGATGATGATGAGATCTTTTCTGACCCTGACTCAAATGATGACGACACTCCTCATTATTTCAAGGATGAGGAAGTAATTGAAAAGGATAACAAAGCTTCATTGCTTAAAAAGCAAGAAAGGCTTGACAAATTACAGCATGATCCCTACTATATCAGCTCGTCTAATGAGCAAAAGAAAAAACCAAAGATCAAAAAGTTGATTGACTTAGATGACAATTCAGGGAAGTCTGAAGTTGAGAAAGAATTTTCCAAGCTGGAGAGTAAACCTAAGCATGACAAGGAAAGGCATAAGAAAAAGAAATTGAAGAAAGAGAAGGTGTTGATTCTTTCAGAAGAAGGTGCTGATCATGAATCGAAGGTTGATGGTTTTGATAATAAAGAAAAAAAGAAGAAACCGAAGAATGTGTTGAAGATTGATTCCTCAAATTTGGACAACTTCAGTTTGACAAATAAAGTTGAGATTGATAACGAGTACGAATATGAGATAGACCTTAGCAAAATCAGAGATCAATTGAAAGAAAAGGAAGAAGTAAAAAAGAAGGCCACCAAGAATAATGATTCGTCTAAATCTAAGAAAAAGAAAAGAGTCAAGGATCTTGAAATCAATGGCGAAGAATTTAAACATGATTCTGTAATTGAGCCATCTAGATTTAAACCTGGAGTTGGTTCAGAACCTGTACTTTCTGCTACTGAAGGAACACCAGAGCCTATAAAAGAACCCAAATTGATCAAAAAGAAAAAGAAGAAAACAAGAGCAATAATTGAATAATTACAATTTAGAACAATATATTACTTTTATCTATCATAAATAATAATTTACTATTTGGTAACCAAAGGAGATTCTTCAGTAATAGACTCTTCCACTTGTATCTCTGTTTCTAATGCTTCTTCTTTCTTGACTGGATGCTTCTTATCAGATTTGTCATGCTTAACAGTCTTCTTAGCTATTTCTTTTTTATCAGACTTCTTATCAGCCTTCTTATCAGCTTTTTTCTCGGCTTTCAAATTGGCATATCCAAGTTTCTTCAACTGCTCAATCATTGAAGTTCTGACAGCTACAACCATTTCATCAAGTTGATCCTTGGTTTCGATATCCTTGGTTTGCACAGGTGGTAAGACATCAATGATGATTTCACCAGTATTGAACGTCATGGTCTTGGAATGGAAAATATTAGAGTAATTCTGCACAACTATAGGAGTAACAGGAATCTTTGCCTGTTTAGCCAAATGGAAGGCTCCCTTCTTGAATGGTAACATTTCTATTTTGTCGGTTCCCGATCTGGTACCTTCTGGAAAGATAAACAAACCCGACTTTTCAGTCTTTACTGTATTCAAAGCATTATCCATAACCTTTCTAGCCTTTTCACTCTTGTTTCTATCAATAAAAAACGTGCCACTTGCAATCATGAACCATCCCAAAAAAGGAAAATACTTCAAGACCTTTTTAGCAGTAACAGTGAAACCAGGTTGGAATACCCTACCCAAAATTAAAATATCCAATGCAGACTGGTGGTTAGAAATGAACACACCCGGCTTGTGATCGACCAATAAGTTTTCGTTGTTAATCTTAATAGTCACTCCTAAAAATGTTGAAAATAAGTAGTAGAACACTCTTGCAACAGTATACTGGCTGTATTCTTTTTTACCGATAACACGTAATAATACTGAGGCTATAACCCCATATGAAGCACATACTATAATCAAGAGCCCAAATACGACAGACTTAAAGTAGAACTTAATGCTATTAAAGAATCCCATCTTAACAGCGAAATCTCAGTTTCTCAACTTATGATGGTGAACTAAGTACTCTGGGTAAATTTCTGGGCCGCCCTTTTTTAATTAGAAAAATCAACATACGAGTATATGGTTAGAATAAGAAGTGTAAATTGAAGCTTTTGTGATTTTTCAGAGATTTTTAGATCATAATTGAACTTTTTCGTGTTAATCTATGATTTTTGCAAATTTGGCCAATTTCATTACCTGAGGAGAAAAAATTGTTGGATCCATGGAATAGAAAAACACCAAAAAAAAAAAAAAGAATGCAACTAATTACTTAATATCATTCATATTAACATTTTAATATGTCAACAGTATCTCCATGTAAAAATTGTGCAATTTACCGCAGGTTTAAATGTGAAGAGGAAGTAAATTAGTATGGCATTTTTGAGAAAGCGACTTTGTTATTGGTTGAGATATCTCACGAACGGCGATAAACACCGAATTGATTTTGATATTGGAACGAGTGTATACCTTATTGTGCCTCAACTCAATCAACTCAATAGCAAACTATTGGTGCCATTTAAGTAGTCAAACACCCATGTGACCACTCTTAATTCGATATTCTATTTTCCTTGAAAGCGAAATAAAGGTAAATGCAATCAAGATCCAACTTTCTAATTAGTTAAAACCTTCTTGTCTACTCCAAAATTTCCTCTATATAGACACTTCCTAAAGCATTCACTTTGTGATGTTTTCCAGAAATATCTTATCATCGCACTATGGTCAGAAAGAAGGAAACCAAAGAAAGCGCTGTTTCAACTGCTGCAAGGTTTAGAAATCTGGATGGTCTTAGCAAAGAGAAACCCGTAACACCACCAGAAGCTGTCGTGGAACCACAGCAAGTTGAAACAGTGGACGAAGACGATCCATCAAAGTATGTTTTTCCATTGAACTATATTTTCACCGCCCAAGATTTTTTGAATGATAATTTGACTGCCAGTAAGTTTATTCAGTTATTATCATTATTGTATCTTGGGCAGCTTTTCTATACCATCTCAGATCAAAGCTGGGTGTTCTGGGAGAAGATATTAATGAACTATACTGGTGTATTGGTTGGAACGTTGGTTTCCTACAATTTGAGATTGAAGAAGTTCAATGCAAATCAATTGAAGGAAAAGCCAAAGTTACCACAATACAACATCATATATGCCCTTATTTTGCCTAACATCTTATGTATCAAGTATGACTTCAACTTGATCGAGAATTTGTGCTACAACTACTACTTGGTGGAAAATTTGCCAATTTTGGTGAAGTCTTTTAGTGCTGTTGCATTTTACTTTTTATATGGCGACTTGGAAAGTTTTAATGACTTCTTGGTTAAGATACTCATATTCACTTTGCTCAACTACTTGTTTGAATTCCTTAACTATGGTAACGAAGAACATCTTATTACTAAAGAGATTTTGGAACAGGACAATGTCGACACTGAATTAATTGAATACGAGGATGACAAAATGAAGTCAGGATTGAACGGAAGCTTGTCAAATGCCGAGATCCAGTTATTTTTGATTGGTTTAATCAACTTGATGTTCAATTTGGATGTTGGAACTTCTGATGACACTATCAACTTCATAATTCTCCAAAAACTAGTAATAAGTGTGTTTTCCTCGACTATTTTAGTCTATCCATTGTTCAAATTCAACAAACAGGCTTCTGTTGTTGTTTTCGCTGGTCTTTTCTATTACTTTACTAATTACCAATTGGTACCATTATTGAGATCCAATAGCATCGTTTGGTTGCTCAACAAGATCTCTGAGAATAAAGAACTTTTCGCTATCTGGGTTGCAATGTTAACCAGTAACATAGCCATTGTATTCAACTTGAATATCGAGTTCAACTGGAGAAGAAAGGTTTGGCACTTCTTAGTATTGGTAACTATTCTTCCAAGTTTGATTTTCAATTATAGCTTTACATTGTTGGGATTGGTCGGATTATTTATCATCTCCATTTTGGTAGAAATGTTCAGATTGAACAGAATAGGAGTTGTAGGAGAAATGCTCCACGAGAAATTATACAAGTTTCAGGATTTCAAAGACTTGAAAGGCCCCTTGAACTTGTCATACATCTACTTAATTATGGGTATTAGTATGCCTATTTTTATAGACGCATTGGTTCAAACTTCTACTGGAACTTCTGGCTTGAACTTGAAGAAGTTCATTGGTTTGATAATGTTAGGAGTTGGTGACGCAGTTGCATCAATCGTTGGTAAGAGATTCGGCAAAAACAAGTTTCAGGGCTCAAATAAGACCGTAGAGGGATCAGCTGCATTCTTCTTCAGTAACTTAATCTGTTTTAATCTCTTGTCGAATTATTTGAATGTTCCAGTACACAATGAAGTCCTATTTATTGTGAATTTGTTAGCATGCCTCTTTGAAGGAACTGTTAGTTTGAACGATAACTTGATACTTCCTTTAATTATTTATGTCTTATGGGATGTGTTAGAAGTTCAGTATTTGTGAATATAGAACGAAAATATAAGACATTTTGTAAGGTACAGTCTGAAATCACAGTCATTCTCTTATTATTGATTTAGGAGAGAATTCTACCAAATTTGAAGGAGAGATAATACGATAATATTAACCTTTATTATACATTACAAGTAAAAATCAAATTTTGTATCGTTGTCGTAATCATCACGGACGCTATAGTTCAAAAACTGAGGTAAGTTCATCTTCAAGTTGTTGTAATCATTATAGTCATCGTCTACCTCATCATCATCGATGATAGCATTATCATATATGTCAAAGTTCACGGAAATGTTGGGCTTGAAATAGGGTTCCAAGGAATTGGATCTAAATAGCTTGATTTCTTCATATTCGTCTAACTCATCTTCCTTCTTATCTACGTTCTTAACAAATTGCAGGTTTCTTCTGATCGAGGAAGTAAACGAGCTCAGCTTGGGAATATTGGGTAAATAAAACGATTTAACTGTGGTACTATAACTGTCCAAATAATAGGGTTCTTTGATGTTGTTCATAAAATGGATGTTTCAAAACAAGGATTTGAAATCAATTTTAAAGATAAGAAGTCGCGGCTCGTCGACATTTATCCTTATCAAACGTGTGTCTTGCCGACGCGGCAGTTAAAATAGCACTATTGTTAAAATCCTAGCAAATGTTTCGACATACGACATAAGTTCGACACTCATGTTTTTTGGTCAGGTGGTCAACAAGCAGGAGAACACACTATGTGCAGTATATTGTGTAATGAACTAAGTATTATTACATAATTGCTGCATTTTTCTTTGCTGTTCAAGTGACGTGATAAAATTTAACTGGAGAAGTTGGCATTACTTTTAATGACAAACCAGCACAAGTATTTTGTCATTAACAAACTCTTTGGATCATGATATGGTATTTTGTTGTAGACTTGATGTAAAATAATTAATTGCACAATCTCATTCATAGCTAGTAATTAAATTATCCATCTATGTGTTAGGAATGCAAATCATTTTTACTATATTCTGTAATTGCCGTATTTGGGTCACTGACCGGCGACTTTAAAGGTTATTAGCGGCCTCCAAGCCACTGCAATCATCTGCCTATAAAAGAAAATTCCTATAATTTCCAAAACATTTGGTAGACGGAACTCCATCCAAATTTTGTCGAATTTTGGTCGAAGCTATTTGGTGTCAAGTTTGCTTTGTAATTGACATAATTTTCGTTGGAGGTTGTAGATCCATTTTAGGAGATCCGATTAAGGTTGCTTGGGTAACGATTATACTCATCATGTCTACAGATCAATACCCAATTTCTTGTATTTCATGCAGAAGAAGAAAAATCAAGTGTAACAAGCACAAGCCATGCAATCAGTGTAAGAGAAGAGATATTGCTTGTCAGTTTCCTTCAACTTTCAGAAACGTTGAGTATCAGCAAGATGACAACGAAGATTCAGAACACACCAATGACGAGGTAATTGCCAAACTACAGAAAGACAAAGCAGAACTCATGGGTAGAAACTTCAAGTTGACCGAAACCACGAAGAAATTGAGTAGCATATTGAAAAAGTACGATATCCAGTTAAATGATCAGGATATTCACGATGTTCAAGATGTGCAAGATGCCCAGAACACCCAAACCTCTCCTACTTTCAACAAGAACAAATCTTTCAAGATCACTGGGGAAACTAGTGAATATGGTAAGAAATTCTACGGACCTCAATCTTCTAGTTTCATGATTGAGACCTTAAAGAAGAACTCACTTCTAGATTCGAGCAGTTACCCCCAAAACTACCTTGATAAGGATTCTACCCACCGTTTTGAAAAGTCTTTGATCAAGAAAGACTTACCAGTTCTTAAAGATGACATTCCTTTACAAGACAACTTGAAACTTATAATTGAGCTAGTAGAAAAGTTTTTCAGGAGCCACTCCTCCAACTTTTACAAGACATTTATCTCCAAGGTCAGCGTGTTCAAATTTCTTCACAATCATGCCAATATCAAGAACAATTCATGGGAACATGATGATGATTTGCTTTTATTGTATATGATTTTGATAATGGGTATCATTAGACTAACTCCTGCAGAGTTTGTTAAGCTATTTAATATTGAACATAGTGAGTATGTCAGCTTCGAAAATGAGTTGGTGTACAACAACTTATTCTTTAAGTTCGAACGGTTGAGACATAACTTGATCAATGAGTCCATAATTACTATCCAAAGTTACATTTTGTGCACTGAATTTTATTTTATTGAACAAAAGTATGAAGAAAGCTGGACAAGAATGTTTCACACTTGTGCCATTGCTTATTCTATTGGATTGCATGTCACTACGAAACTCAAAGCCAATGAACTCAGACTATTCAACAACTCTATTCTAAGTGGTACTGAGGTTAAGAAAAGGAACGACAAGGACCAGACTGATGAAGAAGAAGATGAAGCTGAAGACATCTGCAAGCTCAAAGTCTGGTTTTCGTTGAGGATACTATCTGATAAAGTTTGCTCAATCCTAGGAAGGCCTAATCCTATTTCAATCCAAGTAAACTCGTTAATCTTGAAGTATAATCAAAACTACAACAACATCGATTTGAATGGCAAAAACACTTCAATTTTACTTAAGATTGGACTCAGTGAATGTATTAGGCTTTCTAATATGATGTTAATTGAAAATTTCATGGTAGACTTCAAAATGAACGATCTTTTGAAGCTAAATTCAAAATTTGAAGTCGAAATTGAAATGTTAGAGTGTTATCTAAATGAATTGGAAGACGATGAAAATAACGATAATTATCCAAACAAAAGACAGAAGATGGAACAAGATCTGGAAATGATGAGTTCAGGCTCAAGATCCCATAGCTTTTCTTCGGATGAAAGCGACGATAATTCGAAAGAGCTCAGTTACCATGAACTAAACCATTTGCCCTTAAGAATTGAAAAAATGAATATCTTGAATGATTTGATCATTTTTTATATTAATAAAGCCAAGTTGTTTGAACCTTTCATACTCAAATTCAACAAGGAAGAAAATGATTCTAATATTGTGTTGAAGAACCTTGGCAATTCTATTCAGAAATTTCTAAGGCTCATTTTTGTGTTTGTGAAGACCTTTGAACTTCGTCTAGTGAAGAAAGACATTAGCTTTTTGAACATTGGGAGGTATTTCCGTATAAACTTTCCCTTTTTGAACTCGTTTATCTATCAAGGCGTGGTAATAATCTTCACGCTCTTGAATTACAAGTTCAAAGAATTTTTGCACCCCAAGACCAGCCAATTTGACCATATTAAGTTTTTAGTAGACTTGAAACAGCACTTGAATAGTCTCAAGACCGAATGTAGTTTTAACGAGCAAATATGGTCCATCAACGTATTATACTTGGTGAATAAGAACATTGAGATTATAGATATTATCCTCCAACAATCAACACAATTTATAGACACTACAAAAGCAACAATTTCAGAGCCAAAGAGCTCAGAAGTTTATCAAGCATTTGATGATATAAATCAGGAACACCCACTCCAGAACTCCATAGAGCCAATGCCAGACTACGGTATATCCGAGACCCAAATGCAACAGAGTGAATTGGATACACTAATGGATAACAGTGCTGTTTTCAATAATGCCAATGACTTCATAAATATCAACTTGAATGATCCATTTTGGATTACCAATCCTGATAACTTGCCATATTATTTGAGTTCTCCAAATGAAGAGCTTCAAAGGAAAGCTGAAAATGATGCTAGACTCAGGAAGATGATAAGACCAGAACCAGACTCGGAAAAGAAGAAGGTGGAACAACCACAACCACACAAGGATCTTCCACCATTTTGGGAAGAAAATGAAAAGTCCATGTAAATAGAAGTCTAAGAGGGCAAGTGCTTGGAATAAAGGTTAGCATACGAGATAGAAGGTGATAGTCTGCATTCATGGCAACTTGAGACTTTTCAGTATATAGTACTCCGAAATAAATAGAAATGAAAAGGTCAAAGTTTTGAATTAACGCGCGAACATCGCTACTCTACTGCCACTAGCTAGCGGCACTCGTACTAACATCGCGGTATACTTGTCATGGTGATATTTCCGAGGCTGCGGAGTCTGGGGAAAAATTCGCACAGGCCAACAGAAGTCCGTATAACACCAACGTAAGCTAAATCTTATTTATTAACATGTCTACATTCAAGAAGTTCACAGATACTATTTTTTCCAAAAAAGCTTTGAAATATGTATGTTCCACCCATTTCTGGGGCCCAGTATCAAACTTTGGTGTTCCGGCTGCTGCTGTGATGGATTTGAAGAAAGACCCAGATATGATCAGTGGTTCTATGACTGGTGCATTGATTGGTTATTCGTTAGTGTTCATGAGATACTCCTTGGCTGTCACCCCAAAGAACTATTTATTATTTGCCTGTCACTTTGTGAATGAAGTAGCACAGTTGGGACAAGGTTACAGATGGTTGAATCACCACTATCTTCAATCCAAGCAAACGGAAAAGGCTTCAGCTTGAGATTCTGGATCAAGTTAGAAGATTCGGGGGGAATGAAGAAGTCTTTATACGTTTGAAGATTGAAACCGAAGATGATAAGAAAGGTATATTACAAGATTCAGAGCTTAGCAAGGTTTGAAACTTTCATGTCCATAACGCCCAATAATGCTTGACATAAACGACACAGCACTATAAATAGTTTAATTGATATATATTCTATGCTTTATATGTGTATATTCTCATGTCTCATAAATTTTTAGGTTTCTATAGTAAGCAATATCTTCCTAATCAAAAATGGACTTCACTGGGTCAGTCTGAGTAGGACCAAACTCCTGATCGTCCTCAAAATTGATGAGCTGATCAATTTCTGCTTCATCGTTGAAGATTTTGTAAGAGGGTTCAGTAAATGGTATCAAATCTATCTCTTCGTTGTTTGAAGTGCCAACAGTTTTACCAGCGATAGCAACAGTTTTAGAACCAGCTAAAACACTTAGTGGCCCGGTATCAGGAGACGGGCCTGACTCTGTTAAAGGAAGACCTTTTGTGCTTCCAAATTCGTCATTTGTCAAACTAAGAAACCTGATAGCTACCATCGAACTCCTCAGTTCAAAAATAATAGGGTCACCACTATCTTTGAAGTAAATGTCAAACTCCTCATCGTCGGACCTAAGGTTCACCAAATTGATAAAAATCTTGAAAACCTTCAACTTGAAACTGATAGACACAGAATCTTCTAGCCCACCAAGATTGCTGTTACTTAGCTCATCCAAATTGAGTGCTATGGTTATCAACATTGGCTGTTTCAAGTAGCTGTTGTCCTTTAAAATCAGTTTTGTAAAGCCGTTGAAGGTTATTTTGCCATTCTTGACTTCAATTTTGAATTCCTCCGTATGTACAGGAATCATGTCAATAAAGTTTTTCAAAATTGACTGGTTTATAGAGATATGCTTTACCTCCAATTTGGTTTGGGATGTAATTTCATCTTTGTAGCTTTGTGGAATACCATTGTCATTTCTGATAGGCGTAATATTGATCTGGTGCTTCTTGACTATCAAGTTCCTGGTGATATCTATTAAAAGCTTGAACGGCTTGTTGTAATGCATTTTAAAAGAAATGGTACTACTACTATCGAAGTTTTTGAAAAGAATCGACAAGTACTGGGAGCTGATAAGAAATGAGAAACTGGAATCGAAGAAACCATCTCGACTGGCAGAATCGAGAAGTTTTTCATCCAAATTGATATTGAAGACACTGAAAAAAGTTGAATCAAATAGAATTTCACTGTAGTTTGTTTTTGATTGGTTCAACACAGACACCTTTATTCCCTTCTTTGAGATTGTGAAGGCTATGTTATCACAGAAAAGCGTCAATGCTAGAAGTGACTTTGACAATAAAACCTTGTGATTTTGGTTTTCTAGCTCAGCATGAAACATCATCATGTTCTTTTTTCACTAATATTGTCATGCAAAAAAGATATCTCTAGTTCTACTATCCTGAAAACGATAAATACTTCTGTATTTGGTGAAATATCTTAAACCCTGCTAAATATTAACAGATACCTAGAAGCAAATTCTTGAATTGGATATCACACTCCAATAGTATTGAACTGACCAACAGTGGAGTACAAGTAGGTAGGCTAGATTTCCCAAGCAGCCACAAATTCTAATAAGTTCTTACAATAAGGTCTAAATTCTTTCTAGAAATTGCTTGAACTACGTTTTGTTTATCCTCAATCACTTCAAACAGGTAATAATGTACTTTGCCTATGGCTTCCACAAGTTCCAAACAGACGCACTGAAAATGAAACATCTCCAAAAGAAATTCTCATCTGACTCTCTCTGAAAATACTCACCATGACAAACACTGAAAAATCGAAATAATACTTGCACTCTTGCTCTAAAAATGTATGGAAATTAGAAGGAATACTCAGGTTACATGTATATGCCGCAGCGAGCAACAAACAGGCACAATTAAAGGCTCTTGAGCTAAAACTGCATTGGTTATCTGAAATAGTTGACTCTCGTTGACCCTATAAAACACCAGCGATTTCATCGGTTTTTTCCTAATGACCTCATCCTCAATGTCAGTGTTAGTGATCAATCCTAACTCATCTGTGAAAGTAACCAACGATATGAAGTCTGTGGTGACTCCTCACGGTAATATCCGCTTCGACTTCTATACAGCACCCCCAGAAGCACCTAAAGAAATTGATGGGATCGAAACATCTCTCCAGTCAGAGGCAGTAGTTTTACCAGATTTAATTGCAAAGGGTTTGGATAGATACGATGGATACTTAGTGTGCTGCTTCTCCAACCATCCTTTGGTCAAGTCGTTACTGGCACATACCAAGAAGCCTGTGATGGGAATAATGCATGCATGCTTATTATACAGCTTAAGCAATTTCAATGCCAACAAGCTGGTAATTGTGACAAGTTCCAAAGGATGGGAACCAGTATTAGATGAAGAAATTTTGCAATTCTACAAGACTGATAAGCTCCCAGGACATATGATTAGTACAAAAAGCTTCAATATAAATGTCACAAACTTAAATAATCCAGAAGTTTTCGGAAAAATCTCCGATAAAATGGGATTGATTCTTCAGGACGATTCCATTGACTGTGTGTTGTTGGGATGTGCTGGTATGGTTGGCTTAGATGAGAAGTTGACAAAGAAGTTTCCTAAAGTTAAGTTTGTAGATAGCATTAAAATCGGCGTGGAACTTTTGTTAGCCATGATGAGGTTTGACAATGTAAGTTGTTAAAGATGATAGCTGATTATTTATTTGCTGTTAGTTGAAATATAACTATTCAGTAGTTTGCTTCTCGAGTAGAGTTGTATTGGATTGGGAGTATTGACTTGAGTTTTATTAGATTGTGATGTATTGAGTTGGGTTGTATTGGATTGTGTTTTAAAGGATGTAATTTTATTGGATTAAGCTTGCATAGGCACTATAGAAGTGGATTAGTTAGCAAACTAGTTTAATGCAAACCAGTTTTTGAAATATGCACCAAATGCCAATGATTTCTTGAGTACCTTACAATAAAAGACGAGCCAAATGCAAGCAAAAATCATTCAAATTACAAGTTAAAAACAAGACAAAAAGTAAGATAAAACTATTTCTTTTAATGTTAAGGCTACAACTCAATAGTGGATAACTCCACCGAAATGGAACAATAGTTTACTCCACACTGTAATGAAATGCGCTCATTTACCTAAAGCAAACAAACCGCTTACGAGACCCATTGGACATCAATGACTATATATTTCACTTTTTCAAATATAATAAACATAGTTGTACTGCATTACTAATACTCATTGCTCACAGTAAATACTCTTATCATGTAATTCTCACTGATCCAGGCAAAAACGGATACTCCAACTTGCTTGTCGCACAAGTAAGATCATGCTTCTCTCTGGGCTTTTGTCACGAAAAGACACCACTCCCGAAACACAAGATTCCAAAGCAGAAGATGAACTCCCACCACTACCACCAGTAGCACTTACTGGATACAAACCTAGCACAAACCATAGACTCATTGACGACGAATTAGCAAGTAACCTAAGAAGTTTGATGCCCCCCAGACTACAACTCTTTGATGAATGGGAACTTGTTTACTCCATGGACCAGCATGGAGTCTCGCTCAATACACTTTACACAAACTGCAGTTTGGAACATCAGTTACAAGAATACAAGTTGAAGGCTCTTCAACAAAAGGGTTATGGGGATCAGGTAATCAAACGCATGATAATGTCAGCAGATTCTAATATTTATGAGAAACAACAGAAACGACCCCTTGGATATGTTCTCATAGTAAAAGATAGCAAGAGTAATAGGTTTGGAGCATACCTTAACGAGAACTTAAAGCCTACAGAACACAAGCGGTACTACGGGAATGGTGAGTGTTTCCTATGGAAGTTGGAGAAGATAAAAAAACATGGTAAAATGGAAGGAAAAAACAAAGAACATCATTACAGGTTCAAAGCGTTCATGTATACGGGCATAAACGACAACATCATATACTCAAATCATGATTTCATAGCAATAGGGTCTTCCAAAGGTCGGAATGGATTATTCATAAACCAATCGCTAGTTGAAGGAGTGAGTTATCGCTGCGACACATTTGGCAATGAAATACTAAATGGACATGGGGATTTGGGAACCCAGTCAATGTCAGTTGACGGAGCCCATATTGGTAAATTTAAAATTGCGGGTATAGAAATATGGAGGGTGGGTTCCTTAGAATAAGGGGCTATAGTTAAGTATCTTGCGAAAAATAAACAACCTAGCTTATCTCACCAACTCCTAAAGGTAGAAAACAATCTTATATCAGGTTACTTCAAGTGGAAATAGGTAAACACTCTTGAATTACCTGATCCTTTTTTAAACACGATGAAAGTTGAACTGATACTTTGTCTTGTGAAGAGTAAACAGCATAGCGAGTTTTAGTGGATTCTGTGGGATGAAAAATACTCGCCTTCAGTTTACCTGAAAAGGAAATAGATGAACGGTCTTCACTTAGCTGATCCCGACTTTTGTAATGAAAGTGAACTGCAATTTCATTCGCTTGCACAGGATCATGTAAGTGCTGATCTACATCTTCTTCAATTAAAAGAATACTCTATCATCAGTTTACTAAAACAAGAAAAAGATCAACTGAACACCTAATACCACAACCTGGTTTACCAAAAATTAGGTCACACCCTAAACCTCGGAACCTCAGCGGTAGGTTACACATTCAATCCCTTTACAAATCTCTCTGGCCACATAACAGAATGAATCCTGACAATACCAATCTAATATTGCCTATTTCTGATTTTAGCAGATAGCTTTGAGTCAAATTATAAACACCTAAAAATTGATTTACTTCAATGATCGCCTAAATTTTAAACAGAAACACTAATTATCAGTAAGGAGCTTATTATATGAACTAAACCTATGTGCCTTGAAGCCTGAAGCATCTAAGAAAATAAGTTCCATATGTGCGGGCTGCATATAACCAAAAATGTCAAAATAGTTTCCAAAGCCCGATAACTAAACCTGCTATACGACGTTTGGTTTAAACCAGCCTCACCATAATTTGCCATGAGATGCAAATCTGCGGTGACAAACCAATGCCAAAGAATATATGTTATGGCTGTCCTCTTGACGATCGGTTGTGCTTGCTCGTCTATCACTTCAACAAGGCAATAAGCTTTCATTCGTTCGATTTCTAGAATACAAACGAGGAATATTATACATGTAACACAAAAAGGCATTCGCGGTTAGACTTCCGAAAGCCTCTATCAAACAAATTAGTTTGGTTGTTTCAGATTCATACTAAAGTAGCTAATGTACGAACCAAGCACAATGTTTAATTGAGCATCAACACCATTCGTAATTAATAACTACCATTATGCCCAAGTATTACATTCATAGTTGTAACATTGTCTCACATAATTTTTTTACAATATAACGGGTTTTTGAAAGGCAAAAGTTAATTGAGCGGTGTTTGAAACTCGATAGCTTTGAGACCAACAAAGTCTCACATCAAGTACTGCACACAAAATACTACTTTGCTTATCTCTTAAAGCATCGTAGGTGGCCGTTTGTTCCTTCTGTTGTCAATAAGTCAATACCTGAGGTCTAGCAATAGTTGCAACGTCTTCCCCTGATTCAGAACCATAAGCAAACAAACTCTTGGAACCGCCTTAACCTGGGCTTAATACTTCGGTACCCTCCATCCTCACTTGATTCGTAAAACTTAAAACATTTCCGTACGAAATATTTTATTTTTGACAACTTTATTTTGAGGTACTTACAACCCTTCTAGTGTCTGATTTGCAGATCCACGTATTTGCAGGAAAGATTTGCGGTTAAAGGACTAGTTTTCACCGTAAGTGCGAAAAAAGCAAACGGCCAGGGAACTTAAATTCAATCATAATACTCTATAGTAATGTTCACCCAAAAGCCACGCTATAATTAGAACCTTCTCATGAAATTCTGCCTAGCTAGCAAACAAATCGCCAAATGTCAAACATGGTGTTAGCGGTTCGAAATTTATCACCCTAAACTATGAAACTTTCGGTTATGCAAAGTGTTATAAATTATCCCACTTTTTTTCTATTTTTTTTTGAAACCTCTCATAGTGCATCATCTTCGTCTCATGTGTTTACATGTTAGAGACCAAAAGGGCCCATTGCCAGGGTTTTGATGATTCCAAAAAGAACATAAGCCTGTTGCAGGTGTCCTTCATTCCCCTACATTCTTCTGTATTTGTTCCAGAATTCAATGTTCTCGAAAAGGAACAGCTTTGCAGAAAATTTAGTTGCTTGGTTTGTACTTTTGTCTAATAAATGCACTAAATATGTCTCACTTATGAAAGCGCAAATGACGAACTGGTACAAGTTTAATTTGAATGCCTATTTGGGTTGTAATTCATTCGAAAAGGTAAGATACCTTACAATAAAAGTAAAAATTTGAAGTACACCATCTGCAAGTATGCATGTGGCAATATTTCCTTTTCAAGATTGTTTTCTTTCGTTTCAAGTTGAGGCGTTACATTAACAGAACAATTATTATCACTGGTGTGTCATTGATGTAGAAATTATTGAAGGTCTGATTCCTATAAATAAATATCAATTCCCAAAATTTTTAGATTAACACATTCGCTATATTTGGAAGATAGTAAGGTAACTCAATCACTATGAAATTTAGTTCCGCTCTTGTGATGGCGATGTTAGCCACAAACACGTTAGCCTTTTTCGAGTGCGAAATTCTTAATTGGCTTTGGAATATTTGTGATGATGATGATGATGAGTACACCACCACCACCACCATTACTCCAGTCTGTGAAATGTACCCATTTTTGCCACTGTGTCTAAAGACAACTACAACAACTGTCACATTGCCTCCCCCAGTTTATAACACTCCAACTTCAACTATCCCACAGCCTCCCCCAGTTACTAGTACTCCAACTTCAAACACTCCAGCTTCTAGTACCCCAACTTCAAACACTCCAGCTTCAAACACTCCAGGTACAAACACTCCAGCTTCAAACACTCCAGGTACAAACACTCCAGCTTCAAACACTCCAGGTACAAACACTCCAGCTTCAAACACTCCAGGTTCAAACACTCCAGAGTCTAGAACTCCAGCTTCAAACACTCCAGATACAAACACTCCAGCTTCAA